>JANHGN010021217.1:31557-129482 GCA_024605025.1 Megaceryle maxima
CATTGGCTTGAGGTTTTGGTTTTTTGGTTTTTTTTTTTTTTTTTAATTTTTTAAAATTAAAGAAAAACAGAAGTGACCCACAACATTTAGTTGGGTGTTTTGCTTACTTGTAAAATGACTGTTAATTTAAGCACAGAAAAATATTACGTTATTAAAATTACTGAGTGCTGCCTTGGGTGAGTAACTCATCTATTAGCCTGGGATCAATGCAAATTAATCCACTCAGCACCATGAAAACGCTGCTTCTGCTCCTTATGTTGCATCAGAGCAGGAAAAGGTCTGATAAAGAATGGATGAATAGGCAGAACAAATAATATGTCATACAAGTTCCTTTTAGCGGCAGAGAGTAATTAATTTAGATAAATTATATCAAGTGTCCTGCATTCTATATGAGAATTTCATTAAAGTAATGACACTTTGATTAAGTTCCCCCTCTACCATGGATTATCTGCAGGAGGAAATTAGCACTTAGACACTCCTTTTCTCTTCAACATCTTCTAACAATTCTGGCTACCATCAGCTCCTACTCAGTAGCCAAAAAAACCTCTGCTCTCACTCCAAGACCTATCATTCCCATATGCATAGTATCACATAGCAGGGTACTCCTCTGACATCTCTGTAAGATTCCTGCCTAAAAAACCTAGAATTTAAGACCCTTACGATGCCCACAGTCACACAAGCTCCTGTTCATAATGGTCAGTTTGAATATCACCGTTTGCGTACTTTGGATGCTTACGCAGAATTAAACTATCACTATCTCAACCCTATTTCTGAACCTATAGCTGTAGAGTAGATGGATTTAGAATAACAGAAGCTCATTTATTTTATGACTATTTCTCCAGCTGATTTCTGTGGTGAATGGTTCTCTTGGTATGCAAACAGAAGCCCTGAGGTCTACCCATCTCAGATCTCTGCTTGCTATGAAGGTATTGTTACAGCCAGGTTACAAATAGATAAAACTTGGTGAAACCGAGTGAAAAACACTTCAGCTAATTTACTGCAAAGGTCCTCAGAAATGAGCCATTCGATATATGCCACCCAAAGCTATAAAGTCAGATCCTCAGATTACTATCTCAAATCCCAGACCAATATAGCAGCCCACATTACCTACAGCAAAAAGCTCACCTGAAAGGTGAAATCATGCATTTTCAGGCGTGACACCTAACTTGGAGAGCTAGGAGAGTCCCAAATTAAGTGTACTGTCTGGGGAACAAGCTAAGTAGATACAGAGGACTGTTTCCAAGAGTGATACTTAAACAATATTCAAGCTAATTTTTCAGAGGTCTACCTGTCCTGAAGAGGCTGTGGATGCTGCCTCCCTGCAACTGGTCAAGGGCAGGTCGGATGAGGCTTCAAGCAACCTGGTGCAGTGATGGGGGAGTTGGGACTAGATGATTTTCAAGGTCAGAAGCAACACAAACCATTCTATGATTCTATACTAGAGTTTGTTTTTCCCAGAGTACCACAGCATATAAACACTGACATTTTACAGCAGCATTTTCAATCTCGATTCATTACCACCACACAAGAGAAGCCTTTATTATATTTTCCTTGCCTCCTGAAAGCAAAATTTACCTAATTAAGGTAAAATTACCCAATAAAGGCCCTAAGAAGTGGAGAAATACCACCTTCCCCTCAACCAAACAGGATTTCACATAGTTTAAGTGTCTGTATTATTCAGAGTTCTTAATTAGCTCGGTAGCCCTTAACCTGATAACTTGATACATAAACTACCACAGCATCCTTCTTACTAAGAGCTTAAGGTCATCCCATGTCTCCAAAAGTCCATCTTCCCTATTTATAGAGCAAGTACAGTTCAACTCTGCAGGTTACCCTGGAATGCATCCAGAGGTCAGCTGTCAGCTAAAAGCTTCCTCGGAATACTCTGCTAAATTGCCAAGAAAAAAACCCCAAAACACAACAGTTTCTTATGCTTATGATTTATAGTACAACTTGTCTCTGATGGCTTATAAGCAATGTTGTCAGCGATACATTTTTCAAGAAATTTAAATAATTGAAGCTATTGCTTTATCTGTCATCACATTCTGAGAACAGAGGTTTTGGAAGAAGGTGCTACTAAATACTGAGGATTGAGTCACCTATCAGTTTAGACACTTGGTGTCTTCTTTAGAGATTGCCAGTGTTGACCAGACTGGTCCTACACTGATCCAAAAATAAGAGTTGACACTACTCTAGTCTTATGCATAAACAACTGAGAGCCTGAAATCACTATATTTAGCCTCTATTAATTTAAGTATTCAATCTAAGAACTAAAATGGGGCATGTCAAGTTCTTTGAGCCATTTGTATCTTTCTTCATGAAAAAAAATTGTCATCAAGTTTCCAAGAACAGAGTAACTTAATTTATTAGTAGTTTTGAGTCCACCTAGTCAAGCAGAGAATGTTACATCATCTAACTGTTCCCACTGACACCTCTCAGACTCTGTGTTGCTCTGAACCTCTCCTCAGAGGAGCAACACCTTCACCCTGGGAGATCCCAGGTACATCCGATTGTTCAAGTGGGCCTGGGACTATGAATGGCTTGAGCACAGAGTGTGCTGAAGGGACAGGCTGGTGAAGTAAAAGGGTAGGGCAGGAGCCTGTCCTGCTCCACCAGCTCAGGTGGCACGTTTCCCCCCTCACCTGGAAGGGCACCAGCATGTGCATTTTAAAACCTAGAGAAGTTGAGTGCAACCACGAACTGCAGTTGTCTGGTACTGGCTGGTCACAGCAGATCTTTCAGATGTACATACACAAATGGATTCCATCTAACACATCTTTTGACATTTACATATCAGTGTTACAGACTGAAGCTCCCTAACCCAACAAGCTTTGTCAAACCTACTGCTGCTAGGCAATGTGCCCTAAGTGCAGCAGTGCTAACAACAAAGATGCTGAAGCACGATAATTTTTCGACCTTGCTCTCGCTGTACCCACATCCCACTCCCCGAGAAATGGAAATACAAGGTAGGTGACTGTGCCCTAGGCCTCCTCCAGGATCCAACACTGGGGTTTTTAAAAGTAACACGAAAGCATGTTGCACTACTGGAAACCTTATTTTAAATCTACATAACTATCCATTTCATTTTATACAGAAACAATAGACTTCAAGGCTGAAAAAAGTAATTAAAAAAATCAATTAGCATTTCTCAACCTCCTACAAATACATACATGCAAAAAAAGAAAACCGCTTGTGGACTACTCATCTTCCCATCATCAACATATTCTCCAACACAATTATAAACTGCATTATAGGACAATCACCCTTTGTCTCAAATTCACATAAATCCTTCATCAAATACAAGGCTGTAACCTTTTGGAAGGTGAGACCAAACTAATGACACATCCAATTCAGAAAGAGAAGGTCTTTAAAAAGCCAGGCACATGTAGCTCCAGTAGGTCATTCCACACAGAAATTGTCCTCTCTTAGTTGCCACAGAATTAAGTACAAACTCCAAGCTTATTCTCTTTGTGCCACTAGTTAGCAAATAGCTTCTCATTGCCTGTTTTTAGACAACTGGAAAATTGCACATATTCAAGGCTCCTGTTACTCAGGCCCCAATCTGACACAGCCCTAGTGATCTAACCAAGAAGCCTGAAACACAGAATCTCTCAGAACCATGTTTTGCTTCACAATTTAACATTAGAATTTCTTTTTCTTACACTAAATAATTCCTGAGTTTGTCTCAGGACAAACTGAGTTTCCCGAGTTTGAGAGCTGTGCCAAAACTCTTGATCCAGAGCCTGCAGCATCTCCGCTTTCTTCTACCAGTGACCTCCAGGGAAGACACCAGCTATTTGCACAACCATGTCAAATATCATAGCGTCTTTGTGACTTGGTCAGAGGACTCCTGGCCATTTAATTGCTGCCTATTGTGAAATCATTTTGACAACATATGAAGACCTGGTAATTTACAAAGAAACACCATTAAAGGAAACACCGAATGTTATTTCCTGCATATTATCAAGACAAAGAAAAGCCTAATTAGGGGGGAAAAAATAAAATAAAACTTCAGCTTTTATCCAGCTACAAAATTAACAGACCTACAGTTAACTAAGAAGAGTCTAATCTTCACCTACATGGTTTTGGACATAAACCAAATGTTGATAATTTCACTTTCCCCGTCTTTTGCCAACGCTTCCCAAAAGATGCAAGATTTCACATATTATTTCCCCCCAGAATATACCTCTTGGGTCAGATGTTTCACAACTCATTTGTTGTCTCTGTGCAATAGGTATATTTAAGAAAGACCACGCAAGCAAGACAACACTCTAGTCCTTTGGAAAGAAGGGGTTCAGTGTGCTGCTTGCTTTCTCGCAACTGACAAACAGCAACAATTTGAACCTTCTGCTGGTAGAGATCCTATTTTTGACAAATTCTCTAACAAAGCAGAAGTAAGGCAAGACTCTGCAAGGAGTCCCCTGATCATCCACCCCACATACGTTTCTATTTATAAAAAGCCTCAGTGTGCCTTCAGCACTTTACAATAAACATGAGACATCTGACAAATGGTGCAACTCTAAAACCCTCAGCAAAGAGCTAAAGGAAGGGCATTGCCAGGGTCAAGGACTTGGAGATAGCAAAATGTCTTTAGGCAAATTATCAAAATGCCCCCCCCCCCCCGGTTAAAAAAGCATTCACAATTATATAAAAAAGGAAAAGAAATGCAGTTTGTTAACCTCAGCATATACTCTGGAGTGAACCTACAGCTTGAGCAGAGAAACTTGCCCACAGTCACACAGAGCACATGAGGTAGAAGTTCTTCAAGTCCTATAAATAGCCTTGCCGCAGGACTAACCTTCTATCCTTCAGTCTCCTATTTTTTCCTCCTTTTAGTCACAGGGACATGAGCAGAACTTCAACTCAAACATCAAAATATTTAAGGCAAAAAATGGTAAAGTTTGCAGTTAAGGCTGCATTCAGATGGTTATACCTGACTTAAAACATTATTAGTATATCTGGCCAAAATCTAGATAGGAGAAACACAAGAACAGACTAAGAAGGTACAAATACAAACAGTTTCACTGAACCATTTTAAACAGCAGTGAATATGTAGGAGTTAAAACACAGAAGGAAGATTATAGCACCTGAGGTTTTCTTTGCCCGCAAAAGTCAGTGTGTGTCATGTTGCCTTCTGCAACAAGGCCTCCCACTAAGTTTCTTAGCTGTATCTAGCATTTGCACAGTCATCTAACTAGCAACATAACTTCGACCTATTTTACTCAATGCTGTAAGAACACATGGAAATGCAGAAGAACTGAAATAGGATCATAGGATTTACAGAGTTCTGCAGGAGCTGTTGGTAAAGAACAATACAGAAGAAAGGTGGATTGCAAAGGATGCTGAAAAGCTTCTACATAGCTATTAACTTCCAGCAAATAGTCAACCTTTTCAGAAGACCTAGGTGATAACAGAGTGGGGGATACACCAAACAGGACCACATGCCAAAACCAGTCTTACTAGACTGTTACGCTAATGAGCGTTAATCAGTTCCATCAAAAGTAACCAATCCAAAGATCAACTGCGCACCTCAGAAGAAAGCCAACAGTACTATGCAGCTGAAATTGAGGCTAAGTTCAAGAGGCAACGTGACGGTCCCTAAGTATTAATAGCTGAAGCTTTTAGATAGTTTCTAAATAAACTATCAAAGAGCCAAGGCAAATTCTTTCCAAAGCTCAGGTGTAGGAGTATCAACCCTACAGATAATTCACAAAGTAAATCGCCTCAGTAAATTCTTTATTGCTTACCAGCTCCCGTTGAAACAATTGTCTACATCTCAGACAACACCAACTCAGAAGATAAAATCCAGAACATGTGGGAGGAAGTTGAGAGGAGTGTTTTTATAGACATATTTAAGTCCCATACTTTACAGCATCGCTGAAAAATCTAGCAGCAGTTTTTAGGAAAACCGCTGTTTTTCAAGTAAGGATAATTAAAAGAACAGAAAAATCTCTTCTACTCTTATTTTTATGACTCCAAGTGTGCAGAGTCTTTGGAAGTATTTTTAAGAACTAAAATATTGCATAACTGAACCAGAATGGTGTTCATTAAGTGGTCATGACTGCCGCTTTCCATCACTTAGATTACATGGCTTTTCAAAATTACAGGAATAACCCAAGTCAACCAAAAGCCACCTTCCCGAGATCCACCAGGCTCAAGCCTTACCGCAAAGAACCAGAAAGTATTTCTTAAAACACCGCACTCATTCATACTGAAAAGAAAGCTCTGATATCCCGTTACAGGAAGTTCTAACAAGCACAAAAATGCCAAATAACATAAGCCAGGAAAAAAAAAAATAACTCTGGCATATTTTTTCCATAGCTGCTCAAGTTTTCAAGTTGTTTCAAATTGAAGCAAGACCACTTATTTGTACATCATCTTCCAGCTTCCTAGCAGTCACACTGACTACTCCCAGCCCCTGTCAGCTTGGCTTTCTGACCTGTAACAGAAAGGCCAGTCTTTCTCTTTTAATCCTCATCCACTTAATTGTGGCTGGAGAAAGACTTCTGCTCCCAATGGTGAGGGAAGTTACATTCACCTCTTCTCCACGAGAAGAGGATACTGGTTTCTTTCACTCATAAGTTTGGATTTATTAAAAAGAAAATAAGGCTCAGTGCAGATCCTTGTCTCACCAAGCCAGTAAGGTTTGCAGGTACTTAACTCAGAACTTAACTCCTTCCTTTCCTGCAGCATTGACAGTTTCATTTACAGGTGACCGGCACTGAGCAAAAATGAAAGTTTGCATCTGCAAGCAGGAATTTACATCACAGAAAAACAATCCCTGCCTTCCAGCCTACCCTAAGTAAGGGAAAGTATCAGCGCTATAACAGCATTCAGACACAGGAAACCAATCTTCAGTCCACAAAGAAAGAAATCTATTTTCATAAGAAAAGCAAGAGCCACAGCACCTCTCCAACAAGGCAAAGCATACTTCAGAAAAGAAAATATAGCCAGTGATCTGCCAAGTTGTTACATGTCAAATGTAAAAGGTATTAAATGTAAATAATGTAACCCATAAGTCACATTTCCACCAATACTTTACCGCTGCCCTTCAGCAAGGGAATTCCATCTTCGCCCGTATTATACTGTCTATGACCTTCCATAAGATACCTATGCACAGATCTAACAGAGGACTTAGCCTAAGTGGGGGCAATTAGCGCTTCTGCATCATCCTCAGATGCCCAAGACTGTCCCAAACTGAGCAGTTCTTACTAAGACATAGCTAGGATTTAGATGAAAGGCTATCTACAAAGTTTTCTCACAAGCTCAACCACAAAAGGCACTGCAGAAAAAAGGCAATCATTACCCCTTGGATGCATCACTAAGACACTACCGAATTCCCTGTCACTGAAATACAGTGACTGCAGCTGGCAGGGGTGCCCAAGACATTTTAAGTGACTCCGTGGTCTAAGTAATCAACCAGTAAGGATAACTCAAAAGAGCGCTTCCCTTCACCTATGCAGTTCAGGCTCCTATTTCCTAGACGGTCTCCATCACAATTAACTGTAACAGCTAACAAGTTTGAAACAGTTCTTAGAACTGAAGCTGTAATTTCCAGCTCATAGACATGTACCTGAAATTTACTGATTTCATTGCCCTTAGTTTGATCTGGACCATAACTTCCCTTCAGCTTGAATATACTGCAGTTCCTTGCCTGACTGTGGAAGAACGAAGTCATTTCAATACCAGGCATTTGGGCTACTGACACACAGGGGCTATGTAGTTTCCCCAGTCTGAAGTGTGACAATATTTTCCTCACAGATGTGTGGGAAGACCGTTCCAGTTGTTTGGCAAGGCATTCCACCCCCAAAACAAGAGGGCTAGTACTAGTCTAGGCAAATAGACTACAACCCAAATTAAGTGCCATTGCACAAGTAAAGACCGCGCAGCTCCGTATTTTCTTTTGTTCATTTCCCATCAAGGAAAACCAAAATGACAAAGAGATGACTGCAGATTTGGTCTTCTATAAAAACAAGTTTTTGAAGAGGATTATTTGGAATTGCCTGTTGAGCCCTCCTTTATAATACAGTTTATGCCAAAACTATCTGTTCTGTTATGGAAGAAGAATGAGATTAAGAATGTCAAGCTCACTAACACTTGAATGAAAAATTACCTAGTTGGGCTTGTTAGATCTTTTTCCCTTCAATTGAGCCGCACATTGGGATAATTCATTGCATAGCTTTGCAAGAAGCTTTTAGTCAGCAGCACTTCTGTCTGCCATAGGGTAAGAAAACCCTCCTGCCTTCACCTCCCATGAAGCTTGAAAACTGAGTCTGATTTCTCTTCATGCGGAGAGCTGCCACCTAACTTTCATTAAAGGGTAGAATAGGGTTAGATCTGAATCTGCGCCTAGTCAAGAAAAAAAAATACAAACCCCAGGAATGAATGATGTCAGCCTGAGGGAAATTCTAAATAATAACACTGCATCATGCAGCTTTCCTTTTGCCTTTCCAGTGAGCCAGCCTCTCTGACTCAGAGTTCAGTACTGCAGATCTTTGTTATTACATCGATTCTTTTTGTACTCTCATTCAAGAGGTTATCTATCAGTTGAAAACAAAGTGACCATAGTTTATCACTCGTGTTCCTCTAATGTGCAAGAGAAAAGAACAAGGTGCATTTCCACAACAGTCTATTTAACAAAACTGCTCCCCTCTTCCTCTCTCAAGAGAGGTGACATTTGTGTGACTGAGCCACCAGCAGCTCAGGGAAAAGATCAGCTGAGAACTAACTGCTAGTGAGAAAACTGAAAGCCTTGGTTTAAGATAGGTTAAGACAGCTCACCCTAGGGTCGTATGCACATCAAGGGAACAGCTAGCAGGGAAAGAGGACCTGCAACTCCACAAAATTGCTACTGGCTTAAACCACTTCAGGTCTAGACTGACAGATGCCCTTTGTTTTGCCTAGTTCAACCAGAGATTAATGGTGCAAGTGATCAGATTATTAGATGCCAATTTCATTCCAGAACGACTCTCATTTTATCTCCAAGTGAAGTCAGACCCATGCTTATGCCATTCAGTTTTTGAAAACCTTTAAGTGAAATGTTGATAGGAGAGCAAGGTCAATGATATTTTACTGTAGGAGTTATACCAAGACAGGACTGCTCTCCTTAATCTGAAGCTCTGAAATCACCCATTTCCCTGCAGTCACCTGAAGAGCATTCCTTGTACTGAACTGAAGGAGTAACTGTCCTGCAGGTTCCAAACATGGATTTTTGTCTCCCTGCCTTTCCCAGTGCATTTGAGTGCCTTGCTGAAATATGCAGCATGAAGCAAAAACATCTATCTTGCAGAAAGTGAATTTGAAGGACAGATTTTGAGTGTCTTGAGGGGTCTCCCCGCAAGAAATGATTGGGAGAGAAAAAGTTATCTACATATATCAAGTTTTAGATTCAATAAAGTCTTACATCCAATCATGGTTGCTAACGTTTTCATGTTACTGTAACCACTTAATATCAAAAAAGAAATTACTTACATAACTTCAGTTGTTCAAAAAGGTGAAGTATGTATTATAAAATAATATAGCAAAGAAATAACTTGTGCATAGTGTTAAAAGATCAGTTCATTCTTGCTTCTCTTAAGCTCTTAACAGAAAGTTCTTCTCAGCTTCTTCCAGAAAATTATTACATTTTCTCAAGTATACTCTAAATTCCAGACCTTTACTATTTTAGGTCCTGCTAATTAGGACTGAAAAATGAATAATCATAAAACCCAAGAACTGGGATGGCCCACTTCCTCCTCAATCAACCTCCTATGGATTCTTTTGTGTATGTGCCAGAGCTATTAAAGGAAATTATTAGCACTATTCCAAACCATTTTCCAAACCTCTTGAACTTCAAGACCATGCTCTACACTGGAGGAAAAGAAAAAGTTAAGACCCTTTTAGTGATCCTACTAAAGCCCTGAAAAGCTATTGAAGGGAGGGTTTGAGTAGTCAGGCAGGAAAAGAGGATCACTGCTGCAGCTTTGCTTTCTTGGGCTCACCAAGTGTTACTCTAACTGCTGCATAGCTACTGCCTCCCTTCTTCACGACCTACTCACTACACTAAATCCTGGGGATTATAAGAACTTGTCAGGAAACATTGCAGGAAGAAATTTTTAAGTTTTTAAAAGGGAAAAAAAAAAAACCCCACACAACAAAAAAAACAATTCCAGTTTTATCTGTAGCCAGCCGTCCACTGTCCCTTCCCTCTAACCCACGCATTCCCACCTGTAGTTTGGCAGGGTTAGGAATTGCTTCTCCAACTCAGCTCAAGATTGCCATCCACAGGCCTCGGGAACCAGAACGACTCCACACGGACAACAGCCCGAAATTAAGGAAAATTAAGAATGAAATAGCTTGTGTTTTCCTTACAAATTCAGGCCTTTTCCCCCCCTCCCCGCCCCACCTCAGTAATTAGACTCAGAATATTAATCTGCAGTTCACAGGTAGAGTAAAAGTTAAGGGCTATGTGCTGTGGCATAGATAGGTTAAGCAAACATAATAAAGACTATTACATGTTCAGTAAATTCTTATGTATTCATGCTCCAGCTCTTATTTTCTTACAGCTCTAGGAGCCTGTGATACACACTTACCTTTTGATTATTTTTCCTTTTTTGGTTTTTTGTAGGTGTTGGTTGTTTTTTTTTTTCAACACACTTTTACTTTCCCCATTAATATTTTGGTAGTAAAACAGAAGCTAAAAAACTTATCTAACAGGACTCTGGCAGCTTACCTGAAACTGAAATTTTCTTACTGGATTTGGTCAGCAGTCAATGAAGTACCACAGACCAGTGATCCAAGTGTAACACGGTCAATATGATTTGACCAACACAGTGCGAATTCAAGTGTATTTCAACATCATATTTTAACCAGTTTATACTAAGCCACTTGAAAGAGTTGCAAATTCAGGTTTTGAAGGAAATTTGCACATCCATCTCTGAAACAGGAAAAAGAGTCTCACCAGTTGAACAGCAGCCTTTCTCAAAGCAGAAACCATGAACTGAGCAGTGACAACATCAAGAGAAATCACTGTTCAAGCAGGTTGCAAGAAATTACCTTAACAGAGATCTGTGTTACTATCAGCCCTTGATGCTGTTTATTTTTGGCTGAAAGAAGACAAACTTATTCCTTTCCTTCCCCAGCCATCACCTACAGCCCAAAGCAGAAAACATGAATACTAATCAAACAGAAAAAGCAGAGAAAGGTGAACAGCATGGAGTGATTGCTGCTAACCATCACAAAGAGAGATCGCAAAACAAATTGTTCAGAGATAAACCTGATCAGAGTCAGAGACGTACAAATAATGGAATGAAGTAGTGGTGAGCAGAAAACCCACCCCTCAGATAATAGCAGTTGGACCAACCTAGCGACAGCACTGAGCCCTGAAACCAGAAGTGTCATGATACTTTGTTCGATCTCTCAAAGTAGAGAAGTATTACCCTTTTTTGCTAGTTTGTTTTGAGAGAAAGGACAGGGATTGAGAAAATTAAACAAGGAAAAAAATATTTTGGAGGAAAGGCAGTTGACAGGAAGGGGAAAACAACAAAAGATCTCCAAACTGCAATCCCCTTGTGCCTTTAAGAAGTTCATCCAGATGCTAGGAGTTTTCTGTGGCAAACAAGTTATCTTACAAGGAGAGAATCCGCAAACATTATAGTGTTTTCTAATTAAGAGGACAAAGCACGCAAGAGTTTGCTAATAAGTTGGATTGAAACATCTCTGCTTACGCACAAGTTATTACCTGGGCTTATGCTTTCCTCACACTCATCATGAATAGATGATTCTGCCTAAAGGAGGACATTCTTCAAATTGTTTGTGAATATCTAACAGGAAAGAAAAGCCCTGAATTTTGTGTATACGTAGGCTGTAGTCTTCCAGCACAGCCTTCAGTTAGCAGTTATCATCCACTCATGCTTTATCCTATCAGCTACTGCTAACAAGCTCTAGTCCAGCACTGAAAACTGAAGTTCATGTTTAACCATTACAATAACTTAAACTACTCTTTTATTTCCTAGTGTTCATCAGAAAAAGCCTCTATAAAATACCCAGGAACAATAGAAGCACCGGAGGAGACAGACTACATAATAATTAATACTTGGACAAAAGCACCACCTGCAGTCAGTACTCTTTTCACGCTAGGCAGCACCCAAATATTTTCTGTAAACCTATCTTAGATAATAATACATAAGCAGCAAATTAATCTCTTCTAATTTTCTCCTTTTGCCAGAAAGTAAGCAAAAATCCTCCCCACCCACTAACCTACTACGCAGCTCTATTTCTAGTTTTGTTTGGGAAAATCAAAGACCTCTGCTCTTTTTTCAAGAGCCATAGCTGGAAATAGTAGGCAGGGATCAAGGGCTACAGCAGTTAGTTACAGCCAGTAAAGCATTTCCACGAACATCAAATCTGTGAGAGACCTGTATTGCCTTATTCACAAAAGGTGCATGACAGATCTTTAAGAACTTTGTGGTCCCACGAGAAGATGTTACCTGCTTCTTGAGAATTATTTTCCTTTTCCCTCCATATTAGCTTGCATGGACTCTCTCTCTGTGTCTGCTCCCGTGTCTCAGACTGCAAAATATAAGGGGGGGGGAAAAAAAAAAAAATCAAGAAATTATATCACCCTTCCTCCAAAGTAGCCAGCTACCTCACTTCCTCTTCACATCCAAGGCTTCTGATCACACCACCATTTTTCTTGAAGTGTATTCATCTTCCTGCTCAGTTCACTTTTCCAGAGAATATTCCATAGAAGTATTTCCAAAGAATTTCATATCTGCTTCCTAACAAGACCCAGAAAAGGAGACTAGGGAAATGCTATGTCCCATCAGTTAAAGCATTGCTGTTACTTCTATCACATGTTAAAAGTTTGAACGAAGAGCTGCATCTGTGTCATACTCTGGGAGGACAAATACATAATATAAAACTCCACGGTTATTATATGACTTAACAGTACAGATGAGCATGTAAAGCACCATATATGAAAACTATCTAGATAGCTAACAAGGTCTTTTCAGAGGGATTTTTGTTAGACTCCAGGTATCCCACCCATCATTGAGAATTCTGGAATTTCAAATATCTAGTGAATAATTTATGCTGATATAGACAACACGGCCTTCAAGGCCATAGTCCAAGTAGTAGGGTTTCCCCCCCGCTACTTGAAGGGCAAAAGAAGGGCTAAGGAGAGAAAGGAAAAACAGAATATTTAGAAATAGTAAAGCAATGCCTGGGTAGCCAATACATGTTTCATGTTACATTTGATACATTTGCCGTACGGTATATAACCAATCACCTTGATAGTGAATATTAGGATCAAAATGAGATAACGACACATGCTGGCCCTACAGTAGGGCAGGCATTTGCCCACTAGAGTTTATAAGAAATTATACTGATGGCTCTGGTTTTCATACCCTTCACAAAGAACCAGAACATGATTGTTTTGAAAAAGCAGGCTAAGCTGGCAGGGCTTTCTCCTTGTTAGTCAGGCACAGTGAGACTAGCTGCAGGCCCACAGAGGCTGACATTCAAATCAGTCCAGAAGATCTCAGATGGTTTCATGTGTTCTCTTTTCATAAAACAAGCAACTTACAGAGCCAGCAAAAGGAGACAAGCGAGTATGCCATCCTGCCCCTTTAAATTAAAAAAAAGATGTTCTAGGTGAGCATCATAGGTAAGTCCTAGCACAAACCAAAGGAAATGCATTAAGACCAGGTGGTAAGTTACTGTTTCCTTCACAGCAAAAGGTGTGTGTGTCTTCACAGAAAAATCTCAAGTTAAGATTTTATAAGGTGATTAATCTTTGAGAGACATATAACACTAAGCATGTTTTGAAAGGGTGGTTATAAAATACCTATAAATGCTACAACAGAAATAATAATAGAAGCCCAGAATTTCTGTGGAATGAGTATATCCAAAGCATATGAACGGTGACTGCTAACCTGCAGGATGAGAAGGGTGCTTAAAAATATATATATACATCCTTCAGTCATATGTCTGGGAGGCTGCCACAAGACCCAGTCAATGCATTCCTTCTAATAACAAACATCTTTAAACTCACACAGTGAATAAAGCAGACCCCTTTGGGGAGCTGGCTCAAAGCAACAACACTGATTTCACCAGCTCTTTAAAGAAATAGTGGAGATCAACTGTCTCATCAGGGACAGTGATCTCTTGTAGAGAAGACGGCTCGGACCACAGGACCTTCCAGAAACTCGATATAGAAGAGTGAGGCAGTTACAGAATGAGAACCTCTGCTTGTATTGATAGGTGTCTAACTTAATCAGTTTGCAGTTCCAATTGGTATTACCCTTCTTTGTTATACCGCTTCTTGAAATTGTCTTTCCGTAGCATCATCAAACCTCTCAGGTTGGAAGGGACAAACAAGGATCATCAAGTCCAACTCCCTGCTCCTCGCAGGACTACCTAAAACTAAGCCGCGTGACAGAGCCTTGTCCAGATGCTCCTTGAACTCCGACAGGCTTGGTGCTGTGACAATTGCCCTGGGGAAGCCTGTTCCAGTGACCAACCACCCTCTCACTGGGGAGCTTTTTTCTCATGTTCCATCTGAGCTACCCCTGATGCAGCTTCGTTCCATTTCCACATGTCTTATCTCTGGATACCAGGAAAAGAAAATCAGCACCTCCCCCTCCACTGCCCCCTTGGAGTTGTAGACTGCCAACGAGGTCACCCCTCGGGCTTCTCCAACCTGAACACACCAAGTGACCTCAGCCGCCACTCCTCCGTCTTATCCTTGCGACCTTTCACCATATTTGTTACCGTCTTCTGGACGCACTCTAGAATTTTCATGTCCTTATATTGAGGCACAAAAAAAAATGCACTAACCTGAGATGGGTCTGCAGCAGTGCAGTGCAGGACAACCCACGTGTAACACTACATGATGTTATAATACTACCTTACTTCTGCCTTCTTAGAGAAAAACATATTGTCTTCAAGACACATCTGCAATCGCTACATATAAAAACAAAACAGCAACATGTAAAATTGAGCAAAAAAGCCATACTATTAGGACACTTATAGCAACATCTTCTAGACAATGCAACATCCATAATTTGTAAGACAGCCCAAAAGGCACAGCTGTCCTTCTAAGATTACACTCCACCAAAACTTTTGCGCGTAACATCCGGTTTCATCATGACAAACACTTTCTGGCACTGCAAGCTGAGTATTTCATATTGCATTAACCAGTTGTGAGTTTAACTGATCTCAGCCACATAGCTAGAACTGCAGAGTAACCCAGGCTACACATACAAATTACTCCCAAGTATCAGAGAACAAATTCTACTACGCTTCCCAAGAAGAGGGCAGCTGTTCAGCCACCAGCCGTTCATTCTGTAACAGAGTACAGGGCACAGACATCATGAGAACATTTCCTTTATAGCAGTATATTTTCTTGGAACCATTCTACCTGTTGTCCCAGTTTGTATTTATCTAAATACCTTGACAATCTTGTAGCCTTGTACTGATGAAGACCCTTTCTACCACATAAGTATTTTTATTTATTTTACTTTTAATTCAGAGTATAATATGAAAACATTTGGGGAAAACATGCTCCGCTTTAATCTTTTCTGTGAATAATTACCAACCTGACAACAAAGGAGACTCCCTCTCTCTGGCCTGACAGGTATTCCAGTGTCAAGACACCTGCATTTTCACCAAGGGGCTCAGTAACACACTCTTCATTGCATTTTGCTTTGCAAACTAAAAAGAAAAGTGAAATTTCAATGAAGAACCCAGGCCAAGTCTCCTTTCAACCATGCTCGTTTACCACTGCAGTACAGCAGGCTTGTTTGTCTTCTTGAATAGTAACACTGCTGTCACCCGACTAGAGTAATAATCCTGACACAGAAACAGAGCCAGAAGCAGCTACCAGGTGCCAAAGGTAAGTTTAGAGAAAGCTTTCAGAAAATTGCTGCTGATTTCAGGTCAGCATGCAAGCAACTGCAGTTCTAGAAAAAGCAGCTACTCTTCTCAGACATCGAGCCACAGCTCAGTAGAGCTTTCAGTGCATGCCATAAACTTCTGGCATCTTTGAATGGCATTGAATGGCACCTGTATAGACTGCACTGCTGTTCAGCATTACAGTATTTGATATCTACGAGTTCCACCATAGATATCAGGAATAGCAGAAAACAACTCTCCATGCAAAGGTTCTCCATGGGACAGCAATGGGCCCTTGTGGCCAAAGAGGCCAATGGTGTCCTGGGGACACGAAGAAGACTATGTCCAGCAGGGTCGAGGGAGGTTTTCCTAACCCTCTACTCTGCCCTAGTGAGGCCACACCTGGAGGAGTGTGTCCAGTTCTCATCTCCCCAGTTCAAGAGGGACACGGAAATACCGGAGACACTCCAACAGAGGCTACAAGATGAAGGGACTGGAACATCTCTTTGATGAGGAGAGGCTGAGAGCCCTGGGGCCATTTAGCCTGAAGAAGCGTGAGAGGGGATCTTATCAACATCACAAATACCTGAAGGGTGGGTGTCAAAAAGAAGAGGCGAGTGTCTTTTCAGTGGTGCCCTGGGATAGGACGAGAGGAAGTGACAAGCCCCAACACAGGACATTCTCCCTCAACCTGAGGAAAAAATTCTTTACTGTGACCATGATGGAGCCCAGAACAGACTGCCCAGAGAGGTGGTGGAGGCTCCTTCTCTGGAGACTTTCAAGACCTGCCTGGATCTGTTCCTGGGTGGCCTGCCCTGGGTGACCCTGCTCTGGCAGGGGATTTGGACTCTATGATCTCCAGAGGTCCCTTCCAACCCCTGCCATTCTATGATCCATTACTGGATGCAACAAAGAAACACCACTTTGTACACACACGGGAGGGAAGCATTATCCATATCCTGCCTGGCTTCTTTTTCAAGAAGTTGTTCACAAGTGACCTTTGTACATAGTTCAATTTTAAGACCTCCACCATTACACTGGGATTTTGAAAAGCTGAGAATTGTCACTGAAGATAACAGAAGTAAAGTGGATCAGGAGAGAAGGGTCAAGTGAGAAACCAAAGTTACACACAACTGGCTGGCTGCCTTGAGTCTGCATTAAAGCTGAACAGAAAACAAGCTCAAGCTCCTGATTTTGCATTCAGTTCATAGATTAACTGTCCCTATCTGTAGTTCTGGAACTGAAAACAGCTGAGGTGTTGCACTTTGAACCCATTTTCATCTGATAAACAGCCCTTACATGCCTATTTCCTTTTCAGTTGAGGGAAATAATTCTTTTCAGCTCTACTACCTGGCAAAACAATCCTATACGTCCCTCCAACTCCTCTGTACAAAATGATGTACCAGGGCAGTGTAGCAGAAACGCTATTTACTTTTTAAAGCGGCAATTAATTCAATTAAATTAATTGAAGGGGAAAATCCAAAGAGAGATTACTCAAAAAAGTAATTTAAACTTTTTTCAGCTCACTCACAAGGTGAAACAGAGAAGCTCTTCCACACCTGGCACTCACAGTCCAGGATATCTAGTACTTATCTGGAGAAAACAGTAACTGTCCTTGAATTACCAAAATGGTGACTACCAAGGCCAATGAAAGCTTAGTTTCAGTTATGCAGTAAGGACAGAGGCAAACCAATGTGTCATTTCTAGATGACTTAGCCTGCAGCAATCCAAATAAAATTAAAAAAAAAAACCAACAAAACAAAACAAAAACCACAACAAGATTGTGTTTTTCCTCTGCTGGTCCTTGCAAATGAATTGAAAAGTAGCTTGCAGGGGCTTGCATTTGATGAGGGGAAGGGTGGAAAGGAAATCAGACCTTAGCAGGTAAGGGTAAAGAGCTCTTTTCTAATAACCGTAACCACAATAAAGGAAGAACAAACTTTCTCGCATTTGTCTGCAACAATAAATTACTTCATCTAAGGCAAAGGTGTAAGCTGTTCAGCTAGAAGCCCTGATCATCAGCGACTAGAAGATTGCTTTGCTCTCGCAAGTACGCGATAACTTCCTATCGTAACAAATAGAAGACAGAGGCTGGAATTTGAGTTGACATTAGTGGATCTTCATGGAGTTCAAATTGAAAACGAGAACTGTGACTCTTGGTGGGGATGATTTCTTCCCTTTTTTAAAGTAGCAAGATTTCATTTTAATTCCTCTTCTTGCGAGAAGAGTACCTTTTATCTTCTAGTTCTGTCTGAGAAAAATGCATGAAGCACAGTTACCAGGTAAGCATATTAAACATGCACAATTCTTGTGGGTAGGGCAAACAATTAATCCAAGCTTCTCTCAAGCACTTGTGGAGAACAAGGACCCATAAAAGTCAAGTCTCTGAAGGCTATCCAACCAGTTCTAGCGAAAACAATTCTCAAATCTCTAATACATTAAATCATAGTATTGATTGAGCAAACCAGAATTCCCACTTGGCAGATATATCCTATCCTAGATAAAAATATTCTTGGCCAGAAAAATATCAGTTTTGTCCTCAGACTGAAATTCTCAGTTAATTATTTTCAGAATTTCCTTCTTCCTGGAGAAAGCTACAGAATCAGCACTGCATTAACACAAGAGGTTATCCCTTGATATCAATAGCATGCAGGTTCTAGGCACACAGCCACAGAAGTAACAGCCTGAAAGCATTTGGTTGGTTGGCTGGCTGGTTTGGGTGTGAGTGAAGAGGGTTGTCAGGGTGCTGTGTTGCTTGGGTGTTTTTCTTTTGGTTTTGGAGTATTTTGGGGGGTATTTGGGGTTTTTTTTTGTTGCTTGGGTTTTGTTTGTTCTTGTTCATTTGTTTTTGTTTGTTTTCTTAACTGAGGGCCATTTCATAATTTGATAAAACCAAATTCATCACAGCTCCTATGACAAAATTACTGAAGATGAGATGTAATTTAAAACAGTTGCCCACAAAAATACAACAAAAAGAAAAAAGCACAGAGAATTTCTCTCCCATGTGGCATAAAGATAGCAAAGAGGATTTTTATTTTGCTTCCATACTAGCATGCAGGAATACTGCAGACTTAATAACATTGGAATGTTTTGTACAATGTAAATTGGTACATAATTCGTATGCTTAAGATGTGCCAGTAATATGACTGAATTTCCCCATCCCCCTTTGGAAGAAGGTTAACCATTGAATAATAATTTCTTAGGCAGTTACAAAACACCAATTCTAAAAATTCCTAAAGGTACTTATAACCTTTCAGATTGCTGTGAGAAATGTCAGAACACTTCATCCCCCACTGAAATACATTCTTCAGCTAGGGTGGGACACAGCAACTCTTCATCAGGCAATGAGAAGTGTCAGGAAAAATACCGATCCATGAAATTATATGGATACCCAAGGCAAGGAAAATGAAATAACCAGAGCTAGAATTTGATCAAGGTACAAAGATGCTACTGTTGGTAAATGCTTCACGATGAATAATTGTCTGAGGGTCAATCTTTTCAGCACCAGCAACTTGAAAATGCAGGACAAAATGAGAGAAGATAATTACAGTTGCAAATGCCAGCAGTCACTTGAACAAAAAAAAAAAAAAGGAAGAGAGCGCATTGCATTGGGTTACTGTGACCATCCACGTTTATTATGTAATTCAGAAGCTTAAAGACTGCAGGTTATATGAAGACATCCTTTTTAGTATCTGTGTATTTTTAAGTACATGAATTTGTCATGCCTTTGTTGTTTAGTCTGCATCCACCTTAATATAAGTTAGTCCAAATTTAGCCACTTCTTTCCACACCCACATTGCTTTCCTACTTCCCCATACAACTACACTTTCAAGAAAAAATTCCCCTCTCAACCTCTACTGTCTACCCTCCACAGCCACTCCAAAGGCTTCAATAATTCTTCACCCGAGATGAGCGTAAAACACTTAAAATTTAAGGCAAAATCATGACAGGACTTCCAACCAAACATTGAACTAAAGAGCTATTTTTTTTTTTCTTTCCCTCTCCCTTCCACAATTCCATGTGGAATGCGGTTGGTTTAGGTCTTAAGTACACTTGAGGAAAATACTTCCTAAACAAAATTAACACTTGTTTTTCAAACCTTTTACCAATCAGAGGAGCTGGTAATTTTATCAGCAGCACATCAATGCTTTTCAACCTTTGCATAAAAAAGCATACAAAATCATTCCTTGTTGTGATTTCTCTTCTGAGTACCTAAGATCACCAGTATGCCCAGTTTTCATCTCCAAGATCTTAACACAGAGTACCTCCTTTCAGAACATTGGACTTAACCTAAATGGTAGGTCTAAATAATAAATCTGGACTCACAAAAAACTTCATTTTTAGCGTTGATTCAGTGTAGGATTAAGTTAAGCCTTCCATTAAATTACCTCAAATGTGCACTTAAGTATCGGATCAAAGTTTCATCCAATACCTTTTACTGAAGCCAAATGAAAGCTTTTGTTTCCAAAGACAAGTAATTACACAGAGTCCACAGATATTATTAAGTCAGCACCTCTCCTACTCTTTCTGGTACTGTTTTCATTCCAGTGACCTTTTCACTAAGCACATATATGGACATATGATTTATATATTTGGTTCCTAGGTAATCCACCAACTTCTGCTCCCTCAGTTATCTCGTGTGAATGATACAGACAAGCCCCCCAGAAAGAACAGCTTATTGATACAGTGTCAGGTATTAACTTTACAGGCAAGTCAGTTTGATCTCCTACTGTACTTAGCAGCAAAGTCTCAATAATGTACCTTCTAACCACATTCTAACATGCAGAATCTTATAGCTTCTGAGTATGCACAGGTCCCAAGAGTCTTATTCTATGAATTCCTTCCCAAATACCTTTCAAAACTTTGTTTGTTACTTCTGCAGTTATTAGGCATTGATTTGTACACTCGCCTTGCCACCCAGGCTTCAGAGCTCCACAAAGAAAAGACAGAATTTCTACTGCACATCCTAATACTTGTACTGCTGAAATAATGGAACCTTCTGCGAGTCATTCATTTCACTGCAAAACTTTACTACACCACATCTTCCAGAAAAGCCATTCAAAGCAAAACTACGCAGTCAATTACCCAATAGAATGAAGCATTAATGCTAATTAGCAAGTTAATGTTCAATTAGATTTAACAAAAATACTGCTGGGAACTTGAGAAGAGCCGTAATACTGATGGCCCTTTATTATTAGAATGATAGCATACAACCATGCAAGTCCTGCTACCAACAAGACCTCAGACTATATAAAAGTCCCAAGAACAGATGACTTTTCCTGAGATCTGAGCTTCCTACAATCCCTACAGCTCCTTGGGGAGCCATGTCAATTATACCATCATCAATGCAAATGGCATTTTAAAGAGTCTCTGCAACAGGCAGAGAATGCTAATGCTGATCAGAGGTGCCCTAGTACAGCACATTTCTCCCCAAAGCTCTTTAACCTGTTGTGTGTCTATTCAGTTCCTTCTAATCCTATCAGAATTTTTTTTTTTTTTTTTGGACAGGCCATTGCTGCCCTCTGCCTTTGCCAGTCAAAAATCAACCATTAAAAGAATGTATTTTCCAACATCAGAGCAGTGTGGAATGAAGTAGTGTCAGTAAAATGATAAACTCCTGTAGAGACAGTGTGATAATGTCATGTCTGCTGGCTTTCTTGTTAGATAAGTTATTCTTATTAGGATCAAATGTTTTCCAAAACCAGTACTCTAAATAGAAAGTAAAAAAAAAAAAAAAAAAAAGGAGTGATGAAGCATGAAAACACTTAATATTGCTATGTGGCTTAAGCGGGAAATGAAACTTTGCCTGAATTTAATTATCATTGTTCTCCAAGAAAGAAAAGAAATAAACCAAAAAATCCTACATGCTCATTTTCCAAGGGCATTTAATGTACATACTGCTGGTGCTCTGCTCATCATATAATAGGCCTCTTTTGGGAGCACAGGCAGAGGATAAATGAAGTAGCCATACAAATCAAAAGGAAAATGCATTACAGAAGCAACTGGCATATCAATCTCAAGATAAATGAGAACCCAGCAAGCCATCCCACTGCAAAAACATTCATATATACAATATATCCATTTCACATTTACATATCAAGGAAAACCAAAGAAATTCTAAGTTTCCTATGATAAGTCCTGAGAAAACATACATACCCTAAATATCAAAGCAATTCCTTTTGCCTTCATCAAAATCTTGTAGGGACTGGCTAACTAATGAAGTTTTTTAATAATTCAGTTGTATTAACCAGCATTAGAAGCTATTTTCTAAATGACTTGTGCATAATACCTACCTTATTTTTTAAAGGGTTGTTTCTAATGGTATTTCACAGATGGCCGAAGGTCAAGTCATTTGGTAACCCATACAGATCTGCACAAGATAAGCAAGACCAAAAATAGATATATCTAAAAAAGAAATCAAAGGCCCGGATGGAATCAGCATTTAAACCTTCAGTTTTCAGAAAAGCAGAGAGAAGCTTTTGAGCTGTACAGTTCAGAGATGTTCAGAGACACCAAATGCCTGGTTCTAACATCAGCGACCTATTAAATAACTACTCCCTTTTGATCAGAGCTTTAGCCACACTTCAGGGTATCTGTAGACTGTTTAGGCTACAAAAAAAGAAAATAGGAACTCCAATCCAAACACATTCACAGAACAAGAGTCACTTAGAAGATGGTTGTGGGAACACCCCAGTGGCCACATCCTGCTTAGGATTATCTTTGTTAACTTGGAAAATTTTAAGACATTAGTTCTATTTCACAGACTGTAAAGCCTTTATGGTGACACCAAAGTTCAACAAGAATAGAAGACAGCACAGGAAGATGAATTTCCTATGGAGGATTTTACCTTCCAGAAAATCATCCCTCTGTGCAAGCTCTTCTAAATACATATCCCCATCCACACTCTTTCACAACACAGAAGTGTCAATATGCTTACAGTTAAGTGGAGAAAGAGCACAACGTCATATAACTTTCTGTAAACAAGTAGGAAGGTTTTTTTTGTTGTTTTCTAGCACTAATTACTATTTTCTAGTCATCAGAGCTAGTCAGTGAAGTAGTTAACTTTAAACTTTCGTGCCTTTTAAATACTCAACATCTCTACATCAATTTCATAGCTTTTAAAAAGACAGTCTCCTTCTGCAAGGAATTCTGTCCTCCTCGAAAGTTTTCCAAAGATGAACTGCACCAAACATCATTTTAGGATTCAGTAACAGCTCCTGCTTTGGACACTGAAGTCTGATCATTCCATACATCAGTACCAGAGATACTCCGCTCGTCAGACAGTGCAGACATCACGTGTTGTACTCCCCACACAGCAGAAGAAAACATGCAATTACTACGGAGTTCGCATGACATTCTATTACTGTCCCCCCTTCAGGAGGTAAAAACTCCAACTCGTGTGGCGCACACAGCTCTACTGACCAACTGATACATCAAAACAAGACCTCAGTCCTTCATGCATAGCGTGACAATGGTTACTACTGGTAGTGCTACCTACCTAGCAGTTTTCACTTGGACACTCATCTGGAGGGATACACTCAGGCGGCCTCAGCTGAAACCCTCCGATTCTACAGCTCCTTTCTGTGCCTCTGTGGTCAGAACCAGGAGAGCTCTACAGGTAGCACATCTGCACTGGTGATGCCAATTCCCATCCAAGCACAACTGCATAAAACAAAAGCTGCTCTCTCAGACACGTGGCAACATCCATAATTTTTCCTGGCTGAAAGTTCTCTCAAACATAAGAGCATTCTGTGGCACATGGATACCTTCCTTGCCACTCGATTCACCGGTTCAGAGATTTCTATACCTCAAATAAATGTTTTTCTTCCCACACACAGCATTTTAGCAGAATGACACCATTCATTAAACAATCAGTTTTACGTGTATGTACCAATACAATATTTGATGTTCCCAAATGCAAGCTAATTTGGGGAGGCTTAAGAGTATCTATAGAGTATCCCCAAAAGAGTTTAATCTGTTCACCTGGATTTAGCTGGAATTTAGAAAAACAGGTCGGAATAGTTGTACCTAGCTCTCTGGTCTGTATTACTCTATCTATAAACAAGGAAATTTTCATTCCACCATCACTTTTCAAAAACCAAAGCACAAAATCTTCCCCAGAAACCATGTGAACCCGACCTTTCAAGTCCACTATGGAACAGGAATCCCTAATGCAGATAGTTTAAAATTAGCTTTTAAATGACTACAATAATCCCTATTTTTTATTTGCTATTTCAGTAAAGTTTTCCACAGATCTCGGGTTTCCAAGTATACTTGAAAGCTTCTAAGTAACAGCGGTAGGCTGATTTTTAATTTTACTTTCACACCACTTGAGTGGATTCTCATTCCATGAGGCAAAATGATATTTGGCAGCAAATGACACAAGATGCCACTTGGCATCATATTCTGATTTTTAAGCAGAAGCTGTTGGAAGGCTTAAAATAATTTCTTTGTCTTTCTCTGCGGTATCTGAAATACAGGTCTAATTTGTTAACGACTCCAATACTTGAGAGAAGAAGCCAAAACATGAAAACCTCTTCTTCTTCTGTAGATGAGTCTTTTTCTGTAGATGAGTCGCATACATTTATCTTATTGATTACATGATTTTGGAAAAAAAACCCAAAATACTGCAGCATAACACGTGTGAATATTAAGATCTACGTAGGCAAGAAGAGGCTACAGATTAAGTAGAATTCCTACACTGCAGTGACTTAGGATGGTCAGTTTAGTAGTTAAATGCGTATTTATGGTCTTTTGCAAACTCACGGCAGGATTTGATCATTTTAGGATTATATCATGAACACCATTTAAAGCCATATGTTTGACTTATCCTAGCCCACAAACTCCTTATCTTAGTTGAGCTGCAATACCAGAGTACTACAAATATTTTCATGCTTCCCCCATACCCACTCCACCTTCCACTATTCCGTTATCCCCACTTTCATCTCCAAGTTTGTCATTTGCATGGCAATTTTTTCTAACAGCTTTGCTTATGCTTCTAGACCCTGCAAAATGCTGAACAAAGCAGACCAAGTAATTCAGGCTCTTGGAATACCTTTAGGGGGACTATCTAGTCCCACAACAAGGTTTAGGTCAACTCCTGCACACACAGAACCGATTGTGCAGATACATTATCCCCCCAGTCACAGAATTTCAGAAGACCCGGAAGCAAAACTAATAATGAACCACTTGCCGGGGGGAAGAGAATCCTTCATCTAGTTGGAGAGTTCACAACCACACTTAGGAAGGAGATGAATGGGATTTAATGCTTTAAGCAATACTAGCTCTTACATACATTTGCTTCTGGTAATCAAGAAACTTATCAGGAAGAAATAATAAAAGAGACAGAGAAAAAAAGAAAACTGATAACATGCCTCCCAGCCTTCCTCTGGTACTCCAGGGAAGCATCCATGTTCACGTGCTGAAGTGCCAGAAGGTGGGACTGCTTAACATCTCTTCATATCTCACAGATAATACAGTGGTCAAAGGCTAGCGTTTTTCACATCTATATTTGGCCCACATGGACTTCATATCATTCAAGTTGAAATATTTAAATATCTGATTCTGAAGATCCAGAAGAATCCAATACTAATACATTCTTGTGGCTTATCACCAGGGATGGAGAAAAGACCCGTTCACCTCTACTTGAGAAGTGTCCCAATAGTCTAGGGTGTAATGCAAGTTGCCCGTAACTATAAATATCTAAGTAGAGCATATGAGCTGAGGATGATAGGGGTCCCTCCTTTGAGGTCTAGCCTTCCTGAACATCTGGACCTTTTCAAATCAAGCTTTTATTGCAATTGGCCTATCCTAAGAAGAGTTACTTGGTCAAAAATTTTTTAACCAGTTTCGCAAAGACATTTTTTTATTTGTTTGTTGGTGGTTTTTTTGGTTGTGGATTTTTTTTCCTGCTGCTACCCCATACAACTTCACTAAGAATCATGTTGTTTCACTCAGGTAGCTCAAGACTCACCGACTAGCACACCTTCACACAACTGCCTAGTAATTTGGCACACAGATCTGAGCATAATGCATTGTCACATTAAAGAGTGAGAAATATGAGCCCAGCAGTTGCTGTTTGCATAGACAAAACCCAAGATTTATTTCTGATAGCTGAAAAAAAGGTAAAGAACCATAGATTAAAAAGTTTAAACATCACTAAACAAGCAAAAGGAACCAAAACTGACATACAGCTCAGACTGGCAAAACATCCCTTTGTTCGTGGTTCCAAGTTATACAGCTGTTATAGTTTGGGGCTCTAGAAGTATCCAGATGAGATATTGTCGTAAAGCACTGACGCAGAAAAAACAAAGAATAAAAACAACACCTACCACAAAACAACAAACACCACAAAACCAAGACAACACCTTTGTGCCTACACGTGACTGGGGTCCCATTGCAACTGAGCTCCCCGGGGTATAAAACAGAAGCTGCTTTCTATCTTCAAGAACCTCAGAGTTACACTGGAATGTTTGCTGCCTTCAAGGAAAACCCCTGTCCTGCTGCTTGGCATTCAACAGTGGCATAAGAGTATTCATCTACTCAAAGGTCTGTCCAGAGTACTGAGAAGTCTCTTAGGTCGATCTCCTGTAATTACTTCTTTTGAACACTAACCAGAAAGCTTGGCTCCGATACAGTGTGCTCAACAGGACACTGAAGAGAGACCTGGAACAACTGCAGAGGGGAACATGCGCAAAACAGCCTCTGTGTGAATATATATTCACTCACTGATAGCAAGGGCCCGTCTGCTCCTGTCTCCCAGGGAAAATCCTGTGAAGGCCACAGGTTTTTCAACCAACAGCACACTTAAGTTTAATCATTTTTAACAGAACATTATCAAAGAGAGACACAAAACAAAACATTGCCACACATGCACTTCACAGAGCTTGTGCCAGAGAGACATCTCAAGTGTTACATTTGAAAGTGCTAAAATGATTGTTCAACAAAACAAAGCAAGAGAGGCACAGAGGGCTGGCAAGCAAGCACAGACTAACTCTGGACAATGGCCAGCACTGGAGCTGGGCAGGAACCCAGTATTTCATGATATTCATACTCTGACTTTTGCCTCAAAAGACTTTTTGTCCTCAGTCCAGCTCCCACGGCTGCCAGACTTTTCACCGATTTCAGCAAAAGGTTGATTGGGCCTCAGGGCTTAAGTTTCAGACGCGCTGGATGTGCGTCGACTTCAGCTGTCGTTGTGAATGCTCAGCAACACACAATTGAAAGGGCAAGTCCTTAGCATGCAAAGCAATTCTGTACCAGTCACATAATCGCCTTACAGAAGTCACAGAAGCATAAAGCTATTTTAACATGGAAGACAGCCCCAGAAGCACTGCAACTGAGAAAACTTTAACCCAAGAAAACTATATGCCGATTGCAGACTTGCAGGACAGCCCACAGTTTCTGCTTACTGGTTTCTGTCAGAGGTTTTCAAGAATAATTAGTCATCCAATAAAGTTATTTTCTATAAACTGACGCACATTACGAATGGGGAGACGGGACTTTCACCATACTGACCTTCAAAGCCAATGTAGTTCTGAAAGCAAAAACCTTGCTGCAAAGCCTTCTCTGTTTTCCTGACTTACAGGCAAAATAAGACTTACCTTAAATTTCTTCTCCACCCAAAGTTGGCTGCCTTCTGGTGAAGACTCACATTTCTTTTAAAGCACACAAAGGGCACCTTGGTACTTGAAAGGTACTGCTGGGGTATTTAGTTTGCATGTATCCACAATACAGTGACCACTACTTTTTTCCCTTAAAATATTATTTTTATTACATGACTATTTGCATAAAAGCATCTAAGATCCAACCTAGAACATGTTAGACACTGTACAAAGCTTTTTTTTTTTTTAAGAGGTAATGTATCCCAAAGTCTGAAAGCACATTTTCTACAGGGTGGGAGAAAAAGCAGGGAGTTCAGTTCTATAGACATATTAAGAAAAATAGTTTCAATAACTCTATTTTGTAAATGTGTGATTTCTGTGACATGAGGAAACCACTTCATAAACTGCTCAACATCAGTCGTTCTCAGTTCAGAGTTTTATTTTAAATAAAAAAAACCAAAACAACAGAACAACCCACATAAACCCAAACCTCATCTACATCATCTTTTCCTTTTTTCCTGCCCATCACTAATAGCCTTTTTCATTACAAACTAAATGCTGCAAAGAGTTACAGCATAAAAGTTTTCCAGAGTACTTTGTGACGTCTCCTGGCAGTGGTGCCTCAGATGTATCAAGTGAGAGGGAGTCACTTCCTTAATGATAAAAATCCATAAACTAGAATACAGGTACAAGTATTACTAAGTAGTAATGCTGGCTTGATTAAGAAAAAAAAAAGGCAAGGTATGTTTCTGATTAAACATACTGCATGAGGATTTAAGTATTCACCAAAAAAGCTGCCATTTTACTTCACCCAGTGAAGTTTTGAGTCTTTAACAGCTATAGAAGATAGGAATTATTGCATTATGTCTAGTCAATGCCCAATACAGTGATGACTATAAGTACTATTAGAAGGACTGGACTGAAGACATAAGTATCCTAGTTCCTGGCTGGATCCTGAGATGTTCATAACGAGCCATGCACATAGAAGAATTGAATACAAGTGTCCAAACTGTTTTCACTCCAGTTAACTCTCCATTTCCTATGGCCAATTAACCTGGTTACAAACCGCACGCTATCAGCGCATTGATACGTTGCTGCTGCTTAGTAGACAAGCAACACTGATTTTGAGTAGAGCTCGGTCAAAGGAAATAAAAAGGCACATTCCCAGTAGCAGAGCAGGCCTGCATCACAATACAAAGAGGCTCTTGATAGAAGCATGAGTCCGTGGAGACTTATCAGCATAACAAGCACTGGAAACCGCAAGTAAAGCCAAGAAGTGGAAAAGAAGTCTTGGGCCAGGAGAGGCAAAGGTGGCTGACAATACCCAACCTTGGCTTCTTTGTCCCGCCAGAGACGGGGAAACAGACAGCACCCCAGGAGCCAAGAAATTACAGGTTAGGTTGTCTGTGGATCACATACATTAAAAATCACTCAGGTTATTTCTTAAATACATTGAGACATTAGTTGCTATCGGGTTTATGAATGTAGCTGTGTGTCTTGCCTGCCTTCCTGTTGGAAGTTTCAAAATAGGGCTTCCTAGCAAAATGAATTCTTCCTTCTACAAGACAAGCTGGAAACACATTTTATCTGTCTGTCTACTCGGATGAAGAAAACAATTACCGGTAATTCATCTCTTCCTTAAATGACTTTTCTCAGGAGGAATTGGGACACTCAGTGGGTGAGCACAGAAGGGAAGAAAAGCAAAACCTCCTTCCAACATGCTGCAGGCCTTTGTTCTATGGCAGCCTCTACAGATCTCCTTCTGTCCACTGGAAAAAAGTTCCATGTTACAGTTAAATGAGATGCAAGAAAAGCAGAGGCTAGAGACACAGAAGCTTGAAGATGTTCATTAACCTGAAAGAAACATGAAACTGCATACCAAGTAACCAGATAAATCCTATGTTCTCATGTCACCAGCCAATACAAGAGGCTTTACTGATATTTTTTAATCTGACATTAGCTTGAAATACCATTGTCAAGCAATAGTTCTTTCATATTGATTTCCTGTACAATCCATTACAATGAAAGCTATCACCTTTGAGGCAGCTACAGGGTTGTAACCTTCCAAGATGTCTGGGAACACAAGTGTGACAGTTTTCCTGAGCAGCACTGATTACCACGTATTCTGAATGGGAACACCATGAAAATAGTTTCCAAATGCATAATGTATAAGTTCATTTACAGGAAGCATGGAATAGATCAAAAAGGGACAAGTGACACAGAAGAAACTGACAGAAGCAACAGCAATTTTGTCAAGATAAATAACACTGTGGCAATTTAATCTTACAGAAAACTCTATTTAGAGCAGTCATTTGATCAACAGCCTTTTAATTTAGAAGTTATACTTCCCAGAGATACTGAAGAGCAACCAAAACGAGAAAGAGTATTGCCCCTTGTTTCCAAGCACACAGATAAATGGTCAAAGCTCCAAAACTCAGGCTTCCCTTCCACAAACCCCCAGTACACATGTAAAGTGACAGAAGTCTTAAAGGCCATTGAACATATTCACAAACCTGAAGATCAATGTTAAATAGAAGGTGTGCAAGCTCTAACAAACCTCCAGTATACTAACCAACCACTTACCACCATTCAAAGATAAGCAACCAAAGCATGCGCGACAGCTTAGCTTCTGTAGTTTCTCTGTGTTCACTCAAGTTCCTTGGACCTACATTCACGCTAAATTCAGATCAGCTGCTAGTTCGGCGTACATGCCTACTTCCTGAGCAAAGACGAGGATAAAATGTATTTCACCCTTTTGACCTGAAAAACCACACGACATTGCAATGTAACTAACAAACCCCCAGTCAAAGTCTCCAAATTGAACTGATGGATTTAGGTTTTCCTTTTCAGCTGACTTGACGGTTTACAGCTGGTGTGCCTAATGAAGCACAGATTCTCCAAGCAGCCACAAAGCTCAGTAGAACAGAGGAGGGGCATTTTCCCTGTCTGCTTTCTAAGAAAGGATGCCCATACTCCCATCACTGACCACTCTGTTCTAACCATGCATGAACGAGCCGGTCCCTCCTGGCTCTGGCGTACATGTGGCAGACTGTGCCTCGCACACTACATCAGGCACAAAAAGTGACCATCAAGGATGCTATAAGCCACACAATCCTTATAGAAAAGTCTACAGAATGTCTGAAGACAGAGGTGCATTCCATTGCTTACCACAGGGAAAGCAGGAAGCATTATTCTATGGCATGCTAAGACTCCATTGGCCTAACTCCAATTGTAGTTACAATTTTGTGCAAGCAAAGTTAATACACTTGAGCCTAAAAAAAAAGCTCTGCCTAATAGTTACCACTTGGAACAGAATTGTGGTTTGTGCTCCCTGGCACGCCAAAGCTGGTAACTCCACTCGACCGCTTACCATCCAGGGATTAGAAGTACATCTTGGACATTGCTTTAGCAAAGCCTTCAGGAAACACTCAATCTGCGCTGGTGTTAGCAGGCATGTAAATGCAAATACTCCACCATTAACAAGTCAGCAGCGGTTGCGCTTGCATGGAGCTACTCTTTCCACTTCATTTAATAGATCTACAGAGTCTTCTGTAGTGAGACCTCAATTCACTGTAATGCATGATTACTGGATTGCAATTGCAGAGTTTCCAGACTCGGTGGAACACAAGCGCAACAAGCTTATGTAAAGCTGAGCAGTCACAGAGAACAAACAGGAGCAGATTGGACAGCATATCAGCCGTCTCTTAAAACCCTAATATCCAATTACATCCCTCATTCTGTTATTCCATCCACTAGGCCAGACCTTGTGCCACCTCAGCAAGATACCTGTACAGTTATTATCTTCTCTTCAGTGCTACATGAACATCCCCCAAAATCATGTCATTAGAAGCCATAACAAGAAGTCATCAACTGGCAGAGAAGTTATGCTTCAAAGACAACAGAAGAATTACAACATATATTGTTCTCACAAATCTACTAATGCTGCTCCATGCTGAAAGCTAGTTAAGAACACGTGACAGATCTCACATCCAAGCAGAGGGAAGGGTATTTATTCATCTAATACTTCCATAAATGATGCTGTAAAGCAGTCACATGAGGATCTAGCAATCAGAAGTACACAGTTCAATAACATGTAAACAGACTTGGTGACTATTGAGCTACAAAGTATAGTTTAACACTGTGCATGGAAAACAATCCTTCGATAAAAATCAGGATTGATTCTTGCAAAACTTGACCATCTCCTGAAAAAATATAGACAACTCGAAATGCAGATTTGCCAACTGTACTTGTCAAGTAATAGCATTTTCTTCCCTTCAGCAAGTTGTCTTGCTTCTTTTCGGAACTCAGAAATCATTATAGTGGGAGGTTAAGTTGAAAGTCCTCTTCATAAAAATATCTCCCTTCACAGTCTTTTCTGGTATTTCTCAGCTCTGAATTTATAAAAGTAATTCCACAACACATTCACTGAAACACCTAATATAAATATACCAAAGCTCACAGTCTTTAATGAGTATTACATCAAACATGAATAAGGACTACACAAATCATGTGCCACTACTGCCCTCATTTGGGAGAAGTCTGAATCTCACTTTCTTCTTCCTTGGTACAGATTTCTATGTAATTATTTTATTAGTTTTGATAGTAGAGATATGAGTGTATGTACTGTCATTTACATTTCCTTTCAACTTGAAACGCCATCTCCTAACAGGAGACATTTCTGTAAGATCCCTGCTAAGCAGGGCAGGGAGAAAAAAAACTGCTAATAGTAAATAAAAAAAAAAACAACACACAAGAAAAAGAAAAAAAAAAAACAAAACAGAAACAAAAAAAGCCAAGAAACCCACAAGCATTTGCCATTTGCTTAGACACAAGTGATCACTAGTAATTTCAGTGCTATATCCATCTACATAGAAATGCAAGTACCAAAGTACATTCAAAAATCAAACAGTGAAAATAACTGGTCTTGAGACCACATAGAAAGAGATATTACAATAAAAGCAGCGACAATGGGAATAGTTTAAATATGCTCCACTACTGTTCATAAAGGCATAATTACTCAAAGGTGGATATAAAACAAATTAAAAGGGTACAGAGGGATAGAAACTTCTATTGAATACACATGATAATTAAAAAAATGTCAGAAAAGGCAGAGAAAAGGAAGCAAAAGCGAACAGAAAGAATTGGCTTAATCACCATTTTAAAGAAATGGATGTGTCAAACAATGACGAGCCAGATCACCTTAAAGGAAAAAACGAAAGCTAATAACCTTGGCCCAATATGACATAGAAAGAGCAGAATGATCAACAGAAATGCTGACCAAATACTCTCCTGCTCTCAAGTATATCACAGTCCTATGAAAATCATTCTGCATTTTGAACAATATATTCCACCTATTAACATTTCATTTGTAGAAAATGCAGTTGAAAATGCTGAAGTCCAAAAAATGTATACTCAAAGAGCATTCTGTGTTATTAAAGTTGAATTCTAAACACTCCCAAACAAGCAGGAGTCACGATAATATTTGCAATGAAATACAGGGTGTTTAGTCTAAATCAACACCCAGTATTAGCCTTTACTATCTGCTTATTTATTCCTTCAGTGCCCTGCTAGAGACAAGTCCGTGAAATTGCTCACACCCATTTTATTTATCTCGAGAAGAAGAATTTCTGTATTTTCATCAAGCACAGCCAGCAACTTTAGACAGCTGCAAGAAAGTCACAGGGAACTTAGTCCACTACATAATTACCACCTAACTCTATGGTTGAGCCTGAACAAAGTCCTGTCAAAGAGGTAAGTGACCAAAAATCTCTGAACTCCAAACGCAGTAATTTAAGACAACTGTGACAAAATTAAGTAGGGACACGAATGGGTTGGAAAGCAAGGTAAGGGTAGCACTAAGAGCTGCAAGCTCTTTCAATTAGCAATTTTCAGATCACCTCTGTAACCTATTTCTAATAAAGGCGAAATAAAAGAAACAAACTACCTTTGCCCTTCTCTGGAACCTGCTTTCCTAATGTGCGGCACCACACAAACAGCAGAACGGGGCTCGTGTTTACCTTGGAGACAACACTGTCACTCCATGTACATTTTACATTCACACATTAGGAAACAATGACTATTTCTGGACAGCGAAATGCTATCCGAACGACAGACAGATTATATATCATGCGTTCTGAAGTGGCAGGTTGCTATGGTTTCCCACTGCACGAACAAAATTGGCTTCATTAGGTTATGTGAATATCTCCTTCGCTAAGCCAAAAAAAATGTCCCTCAAGGAAGCACACTGTACTTTAATCACAGCTCTACCTTTGTGAGCTCCCGTCCATTTTTCTCCTAAAACAGCTTTTGAAAACAAGGATGTAGCTCTGCATATGGACTGAAATATCCTAATGCTTCATGTTCTGAGCTGTATACTAACCACTGAGATCCCACAGCAGCATGGATGCTAGCTCACTTGCAAGTATCTGTACTCTAAATCTATGGTTTGGAAAAAGATATTTAACTCCTGGTTGTTTTAACTACTACCCGAATCCCTTAACTCATTCATTCGGTAAAGCAATTATATACAATTAGTAGACCCTCTTGTCTTGAAAAGGTGAGACAGATAACAGGGATCAAACTATTTACTCTTGAAAAAAAGGTATCACTGCACTGGGGCATCGGGAGAATGAGTTACTCCAATCTGACAGAGCAATCTTCTGAAGACTCTGATTATTTATGGAACAATTTGCAGAGCATGACAAAGCTCCACTTCTAAGAAAAACAGCAGCAAGATTTATTGGAGGACAGCCTTCAGCAAAGTATGGGCATGGCTTGAGAGGATTCTTTCTTTCTACCAAGCTAAGACATTCTCTGGTGTAATATGATCCATCAGACAAAACTACTTGTGCAGTCCATCCCTTTGGGTACATCAACCAAGTATGGTGCAAGAGAACCCCAGGTACTGCTTTTAGCAAACTATTTTCAACCATTTTTAAGCCCCTAAGCTCTCAGTCTTTGAAGCTGCATTCATTTGAGATTTATTAGAAAGCAAATTTTTTGTAAAAAGCTTTCCAATTCAATTGCTTGGCATCCTAATGCTTTTTGGTACCAAAGACAATGAACCACCTATTTCCATGATGTCAAGATGCAGCTAACAAGGTTCACAAACTTGCCTCACAGGGTAGTCAGGAACGGTTGGCTCATGATCAGTAAGCCTAGAGCAACTTGTGTATCACCCACACAACTATTGGAAATATTTAGACTGCAAGCAAAAAAAAAATAAAACAGACATATTGAAACAAGAAACTTGACTTGGCTCCATCTTGCAACAAATCAAGTATTTCAAACAGTGTTCTCTGAAGAAAGTCAACAGCATCCCCAGGCCACTTCTCAACATGATCAACAAACATTCACACCTTGGTAGGTTTATTAGTAATCGCATTGCAGTAATTTCTGAAGATATATGGAAAGTGGAGACCATTCTGAATCCAGCTGACACTACTCTTCCTAGAAAAGCAGTCCTGAATCTTCTCAAAGGGTGAGGAAAGACCTAGCTAAAAATTAAGGGCAGAGATGACGTCATCTCAAAAAATAGCAGCAGTCCTGACCTTTCCAAGTTTTCACCCCAGCATCTAAGATTTCATACCCCATGCCCTTTTCTTCTAGAACAGATACACCACAGACACACTAGTCCTCTTTATGATGCTTGTCAGATGTTTTAGCAAAGCCTGGAGAAAGGGGGTGCAAAACAGCAAAGAATTTTCCTGAATGACTTACCATGTAAACACCTGTGGAGTAAAATTTTTTTTTAAATTATTTATTTTTATTCAACTCATCACAAAAACAACTCAGATCACAGTAAACATAAGCAAATAGATTTGATAGAAGATGCATTCAAGAGACTGGGGTATTTAGCTTAAGTGTTATTCCAAAACACTAATAAAAAAGCTAATGGACTGCTATTATCCCTATCCAAAGCAGGGGTTTGTGCACTATCCTTGCAATCCAGGTGGAGAAACAAACAACAGGCTTCTTCCATGGCAGTTTCACCTAAGCATGCAGTAATAAGTTTACCAGTTTGAAAAAGTAGCTATTCTGTTACTACCTTTTACATTTTCATAATGAAGAAAATAAAGGGAGAAGAAAGCAGCAAACTCATGTTTGACCAAGATCAATATAAGAACACCAAGAGAGTCAATTGCAACTTCTATATTCATTCCAAGTTGTGGTATCCATGGCAATTGTTACAATCTCCACATTCAGTCTGACAAAGCATCCTTCTTCGAACTGATTTATAGCAAGGGAACGCAGAGCTCACCGCCTGCCTTCCCGGCCTGCGGAGTTCTTCCTGTTTGAACACTGCAGAACACCGCGGAAAGCAAAAGTCACAACAAACTTCTGAAATAATTTAGTCTAACTTTCAGTCAAATCTCCCAGTGTATCCATGTCAGGGCTAACTGATAGACCCTCTGATCTTCAAGACTTGTCTAAAGTTCACTGGAGAAGACAACTAAACCCTTTACATTAAGGATACGGTGACTTAAATGCTTAAACGCCCTGAGAACCTGGATTTCTGTAAGCCTAAATGAGGCCTGGGAAATTAGAATTCCACAGTTATCCTCTGCCTATACTGGACTTGCCTCCTTAGCCTCCCAAGCTGTATTCACAAGTGATTGTACTTAAACCCATCCAAAAGATTTTTTTTACTCTCTCCTGACATACTTGACACAACAAGCCCCAGCAGACAAAAACATCTCTTACCAAGGCTCACATGCACTTTGGAAGCTTCACCTCAACTTTTCTTTCCCTTTCTCACATGGGCTTGTTTACAGTTATGTTAATAAACTAACTCAAGACAATTACTACAATAAAGGAACAAGCACCATGTAACTACTGGCAACTGTAAGCAAAACCCCAATTCTCCTTGTGTGTGTGCATCTACCTGAATTGTACAGCAAACACAAGACATAAAGCAAAAGAGAAACAGTTCTGGCTCTTAAAGCAATTTTTTTTTTTTTTTTTAAACTGAAATACCAGAAAAAAAAGTTTCAAGAAGCTTTCTCTGAATTCTGATGCTATAGTCATACAACAAAGTGTGAAAAGCCAGCATTAACTTCAGTAGTTGTCTTGAAAACAGGGCAATACTAGACAGACAGTTCTTTTTCCAGAGCTGGGAAAACAAGGTATTGACCACTCCCAGGACTCCAACTGTATACACACACATCTGCAATTCCAACAGCTGTGCTGCAGTGCTTCCCGATGCTGCTCAGGCAAGTCAATACCTGTTTGTAACCTATCACATTTCTGCTAGAGCAGAAATTCCTCAAGCTAATAACAGCAAGTTTGTAACCTCCAAAAGACTAACTGTAGGATCTGTCGTCTGCCTATTTATCATACACTCTTGATTTTGCACTCAACAGCTCACGGGAAGCCCTACTTACTTCAGCAAGTATCCTCACAGAAGCATTTTTTGAAATAGTATTTGAACACGTCAGGGACATTGTGAATGTTACATAATATAAGTACAGTAGGACAAGGAGAAAACCATATACTAAAAAATACTAAGACTTCCTCTAGGAAAACCTGCTTCAAAATAAAGCTCTTTTGCTGATAATGATACTCTTTACATCAAGTAACATACAGGACTTTTCCCTTTAATACAGGGCATTTGTAGACAAAGTGGAGAGGACACAGGATTTTCTAGAGTCACGTATTTTACGACTGATTAACGAAGACAAAAGAACCCGGGAACAGCATCACTCCACCTGAGAGGACAAGCCAGAAATCAAGAACAACCATGGCAAAGGCAAGGCAGGACCTTACCAAGGACACCACCCCAAGCAGAGCCCGTCTGGTGACAGCAACATGCTGCACTGACAGTCCAGCGATTACCAGCCAAAGGACAGGTGAGCAGGCAACTCCAAGGTCAATCTGGGAAGTCAAATGAACATGTCCAGACAAGCAGGGAAAAAAAAAGACTGACCACAGTCCTCCCTAAACAATATCTCTGAGCTTAAGTGAGGCTCCTGGACGCCTGGGCAGGGAGTGGGATTGGAAGCCCAAGGCGAGGCTGGTCCAGGTAATCAAGACCTACTGGTGCTCTGACTATCAGTAGGGATTAAACAGACATTTACACACATTTCCAAAAGATATACCATAGATTAAATAGAAAAGATGTAAAGATGGCACTCTCACAACTATTTACTCTGCTTCAAAGCAGGATCACCACCCATCCCTGCAGCAGTCCCAGCACTAGCACACTGAGCTTGGCACGGGCACTACACTGAGGTCAAGGTGACTTCAGCCATCAGGCCGTTTCACAAGAAACCTGTATGTTCTTGACTCAAGCATGAAAGCCACCAAAGAGGTAGAGGAGACACCTCACAGAGATTTAATACCTTCAGCTATCCAGTCTTCATCCTCTATTTCGTCTCTGCCAGAGCTACTAGTAAAACAGCTGCAACGCATTTAAGAAGTTACTGATGCCCTCCCTGTTTGCTTCCACCCTCTTGACAAGGCTTCTGCCTACATGGAGCAGACTGCAGAGCAGATGGAGCGCGTGAGCTCACTTCAGCACAAGGTCTGGCACCTTAGAGCAAGACACTTCTCGCAGCTGCTGCCCAAGTGCCTAACAGGAGCCTAGACACTGCACCAGGGATGTTAGCTACATACACAGATGAAATTGCTTTGGGCTTGTTACTTGCTCAGTGCCCAAGCCTTAACGAACATTTTTAAGTCAAAAAATCTGTACGTTACATTTAATTGTCATGCACTGGTGTTCCTTAGTGTCACCTCAGTACAGAATCCTTATTGCAAGAACACAAAATAGGCCATCAGCTTTGGCTGCTGTCAGTGGCTTCCAACCAGCTCCATGGCCTACTGCTTTTTAGAGTTCTCAGTCTATTTTTAACAGCAGTTTAAGAAACAAAAGCTATTTAAAACAAGCAGCATAAAAAGAAGTATCACTTGCTCCACATGATGATTATGTGCATAGTAATGACAGGAAGACTACTGCAAATGTTTTCCAACTCTTAAAAAAAAAGAACCACTTCCTTTACAATATATAATTTTGAATTTTAATTTAGATAACTCAGATTATTTACTGGCAACAAAAATATGCATATTCATGAGCTCTGATTTACTATAATCTTTATTTCTGATGTTCTGCATCTGTGAATACTTAAAGTACTTGAGTTGGCATTCATGGGCAATTATACAGGAATCTCAGAGTAGCAACAGATTGATTTATAGTTACAAGTTTGTAGCAGAGAAAGACAATTCATTTTCTTTCAGGAGGGCTGTGGCATGCCACGTTAAAAAAATGAGCATCGATCCCACAGCTGACTTTTTTGGTCTAACAGACATAAAAATTAAGGTAATGATAATGAAGGTCAAAACAGTGATGATGCATTCACTCTACCAGTAGTTAGCAAAGGTGAAGGAAGAAAGTTCAATAGGAAGGAAAGGAAGAAAGTTAAACAGAAAGCAAGCAGAAATCTACAAGTTACATTCTATGTGAGTGAATGGTGCTTTAAAAGGGAAATACGGACACACTAAGCATTCCCAGTTCACACCCAAGGACTCCCTCAAGTTCCCTCATGATGACTTCCAGTGAGCCTTCTACAAATCCAAGCTCTGAATACACAAAACACACTTGTCTTACAACTCTCTGCATCTCTAACGATGTTTCTTCACGCTTATGTCTTTCATAGCACTAACTCCAGCCTTCTAAACTAAAAAGATTCTTCTTATAAAATAAACTTGAATTGATTTCCAAAGATAAGTCATAGTTAGAATGAAACAAAGCCATAATAAATCCCTGACAAGTGCAATGGGAGAACATAGGAAGAACACAGATTTTGATGCATACACTGGGTAAATAATATGATAAAGCTCATTGACACATGACACAGTTGCTCTGTTTTACACTCACCCTCCTTCAAATGAATGAGCACAACCGCAGAGGCTTCTCAGGAAAGCTGCCTCTTCAGCTTCCTCTCCTTGTGTGACAATAGGCAAATGAATACTCTCAATGACAGACATTAACGCAGAAAAGGGGAGGATGTGCAAAGTGCTTTTAAATTCGAGTTTGAATCACCGTATTCAGAGCAACTCGGGCTGTAGCTTCGGTGAGTCTCACTCATAGTGACAATACACATAACGCTCTTGAAAAGGTTTAGCCAATGTTTCTAAAAAGTAATAAATAAATAAATAAATAAATCACTTCTTGCCTACTTAAAGATCTCTTCTAATAAATCCTTCTTTTCCACGCAGTCTGCTTTAAGGCAAAAGTAACTCCACAGCATTACTCCAAGACATATAAAGATAATGAAAACAACTGCAGTTTTTCATAGCTATAATGCAGAGACACAAGTCTGAGAGCAAATCCACAATGCTGGTCATTTCAGGTAGAAAGGATGAGATTTTATAAACACCAGATCATAGGTCATTGTTGGGTGCAACTATAACAGACAGAGTCGCAGCTAACCAAAGATCTGAACAATTCAGTAGTATCTATCAAGTCACGTAAACTATCTCACATGAGTAGACGTGTTCGTTGGGGGTTCTGGGTTTGAGGGTTTTTTTTGTTTGGTTGGGGTTTTTTTGTCTCACAAACATTACGCTACTTTTTCTCCAAAGGGCTTGAAAATCATTTTGTCCTCTACCGCTGGCAGATGTGAGAAGCTCCAATGGTATGAGCACCCTGAAGACAAGGCTGTGCTTACAAGGGAGGGTAAAACACTGCCTGGAACAGGTGTTGGCTGTTTGCCATTTGCCACCACTTGAGGTGCAGCTTTTTCTCTCTTTCTAAAGAAAGGGCTAAAGCGGTTCAGAAATAAAGCTTACACCCAGTGCAAAACAAGTACTTTCATAAGCAGAAAAAGACAGAAAAATATTCCATCTCAGAGAACGTACGATTACTCCTCTGACTTGTGCATTCAGTTGTAAACTACCAGGAGGACTAAAAGTGGTGCCAGGAATGCTGCCTAAAGGCTAAACAGATGAGCCTTCCTTTCAGGAAGGCTTCTGAACAACAGACAAACTATATCGAAAAACGCACTTGGGATAATCATGACAGAGGCTGTAGTGAAAACCCCGACTTCCCGTGTTTCCAACACCGCTATAGCCCACCTGGATTTGACCTCTTTCAAGTCCTTTTAAGATTCAGGGAACTTCCTCCTATCTGCGTATATCTTCACTATCGAGCTATTTAACAGTAAAAAAAAAACAAAACAAAACAAAAAACAACCAAACTTGAGCACTGCATATCACCTCATTTACTAATAACAACACACTTGTTCTTTGAAGAATCAGAAAATCAAATACAGCTAGAAGATTTGCTGTCCGAAAAAGCTTGGAATACCCAACACATCTGTTCCCTCCTCGAGGAGAATTTTAAGCCTTTCACCTAATTCAAAGTAATCACTGCAAAATAGCTTGAAAGTTTTAACCTGAAGAAGAAATAACACCCCAATAGTTTAAGAACTCCAGTACTTCAGCAGCTGGGACCCATACTGAAAGACACAGAACCCATTGTATGCCTGTGAATAACCTCATTCGACCAGTTCTCAGCCTAAGAGACTAGCATTCACTTTTGATAAAACAACAGATAATGAAACATTTATTAACTAAATAAACAAGTCGTGGGCGTTAAGCATACATTAAGCAGCTGTTTTCTCTATTAGCAACTTGCTTTACTTGACTAAAGTCAATTTAGACATAAAACATTTTCAGCTCTCGGCATAGTTTGTAAATGCTCTTTTTTCAACAATACCGTATCTGTGCTAGGTCTTACAACAAAGTTATTTATATATAAAAAAAAAAAAAGTGTTGTTTACAACCAGACCTCATCCGTACAACAAACTCGATTTAACTTCTAATTAACTTAATTAACACATTCACTTTCATATAACGCTGAGTAACTCCAGCCAGCTTTCTCCAGACAGTTTTCTCGAGAAAAAAAAACCTTTATTATGTGACTGAGGGGAAGAGGCACAATGCAGAAAGATGAAGGTGAGTGTATTTGTAAGCACCTGAACCTCAAAGCAAAGCTGGCCAACCGAGGCTGCTTTAAACGAGAGACTGATTGGGCCTTTCTGTTCGCCGTCACTTTCCGTGAACAGACAGAAATTATTCTGAGAGACTATAAGATGTTGAAATGTCAGTAAATAAATAAAAATAAATAAATTTAGAAAAATAAACAAAGCCCTAAGCCATACCTAAAAGACGTCAAACCTGCAGGGGATGGGAACAGTCCGAGAGCTAAGACCCACCGGTCCTCAACCCATGAGGAGAACGGTTTCCAGCCACTGGGCTGGAAACCCAGCAGGAGCTGCCGCCCGGGGCCCGGCGGGCCGAGGCTGACGGCGGCCACAGCCTGCAGCGCTCCCAGATAAGACTAAAGCAAGAAGGCGGGAAGCGCGCGAGACCGCCATTCCTCGTGCTCGCCGGTCCCCTGCCGGCGCGAGGGAAGGGGCGATACCCACCACGCCCCAGCGCCGCCATAGGCCGGCGCCCTCCCCGCCCTGAACGTCTTCTGAGCTATGGCGTCCCGCCCCTCCCGCCATCCGCGCCCTGTGATTGGTCTGTGCATAAGCCTATCATCCCCTCGGCCCCGCCCACCAGGCCGGGCGGAGCGGAGCGCGGGGGCGGTGCGGGGTGGCCGTGCCGGGCGGCGGCTGGATGGTGTGTACCGGCTGGTGGCGTTTCACAGGGGCTGGTCAGCGCTGCTGTGGCCGAGCACGCCGGCTCGCGACCCTGCATTTGACAGACGAGAGCGAACCGACGGGAACAAGGTAAAGGCGCGGGACCGAGCGCCGCCCGCGTCGGGTTCAGGCTCCTCTGCGCCGTGCTCGGCCCCGCAGTCCCGCTGATGGGGCTTGCGAGTCGTTCGTCTGCTGGTGGAGCCCGCGAGGGCGGTGAAGGGCAGGCCCGGGCATGTCCCGCGGAGTCGGCGCCTGCGCGGGGGGGCAGCCCCGCCGAGCCCGGGGGCGCGACAGGGCCCTGCCGGGTGAGGGGAGCTCGCTGCGGGGTTCCAGGGGAGCCGGGGACCGCTGGGGCACCTTCGCGTGGGGTTACCCGGGGCCTGGCGGACTCGGTGCTGGCTCAGCTGGGCTGTCCGCCAGCCCGCGGGGCGGCCGGTGTCACTCCGAAGCTTGAGTTGAAAAAGACCGCTTCTCCGAGGAGAAGGGGAGTGCGCCCACCCGGCCTCGCAGCGGCCAGGCCCCGCTGCTCGCCTCACTGCCGGCCTGCGCTGCATGGCGGGCCGGGCACCGGCGCTGCGGGCCGGGCGCCGATGCGGTTGGTACGTGCCCGGGCAAGGGCCGCCGTTCCAAGTATTCCACACGGGTTGTTAACTGGCAAAAGTGCTTAGACTTAGAAACGAGCCGTTCGAATACCTACAAAGAAAGGAAAGCTTCTCTCTCTGCTTTAAAGGCAACGGTAAGTTTTTCCCCTTTTAGCTGTTTGATACACATAGGGTTTTTTCTCATTACAGATGATTGAAACGCTTGTAACTACTGAGGCTCAGGAACTGCTGTACCAGCTGACAGCCCTGCTGGAACAGGAGTTAAGATGTCAGCCAAAGGCCTCTGGCCTGAGACTGATTGAATCAGCTCACGATAATGGCCTTCGAATGACTGCAAGGCTGCGAGACTTTGAAGTGAAAGACCTTCTCAGCTTAACTCAGTTCTTTGGCTTCCATACGGAGACGTTTTCACTAGCTGTGAATTTCTTAGATAGATTCTTGTCAAAAATGAAGGTAAAGTTTTTTCAAGTATAAGTAAGTTCTTTGTCATTGGCATCTGCTCGTTGAAGCCTTATTACTATCTTAAGTTAGAACTTCAGATGGCTAAAAGTTAAGCTCCTTTCAGAGATTCTGATTGCAGAAGAGCTTAAAAATGGCTTTTTCTGTTGAGATGTTAGTATTAAGAAATGTGTTTCCTCTGGAGAAGGAACAGGGCATCGGGGTCAGCTGGAGGGTGCCTGTAGGCTTGGAAAAGCAGGCTATATTAATGGGGTTAGATCAAGACAGATTGTCTTGCTTGTTGTATGTATACAAGAACACCTTAAATTTCAATTTCTTTTACTGCTGTTTCATCCTACCCATAAGCCTCGTGTATATTGAGAGGGTTGATGGCAGTTCAGCACTTAAAAACTGGTAAAACATTTAGTTAGCACTCCATTCTAATGTGCATATGTGGCATGCTGACCTGGGTTGTTTTTAATTGTCTAACGAGACAGGATTAGCACTGTACTATTTGGTCAAGAACAAAAGGTTGTTTTCCTTGTGTGTTCAAACAAAAATGAGAAAGCCAGACAGAGTGGATAGGAAAATGATGATTTGAAATATTTTTGAATCTAAAATAGGTATTGCAGGCCCCCTTTTTTCTACCTATAGAATAAAATGAGTTCGTTTATATATATGTATGATATAAAGAGAAAAAAAAAAATTTAGGTATTAGCCACTGTGTACAACACATGAGGTCCTGAAAGCTTCCAATTAAGCTATTACAGAGGGTCATCAGGAAAGCAGTTCTACCTCAACCAAAATATACTGTTCTCCAATCTTGCTCTTTAGATGAGTGATGCAAAACTTGTAGTGTGTAACAGTCTTCTCATTTACTCAAATCAAGAAAGTAAGTAGATAAAAGACTTACTTCTTTAAAAGATAATTTAAAATAATAATAAAATAAAAATTAAAAAAACCTGCTCCTCCCACCCCCCATAGTTTTTTTCCTAATGTACATTGGTGCCTGCATTGTTTGCTACTTAGACTTTGAAATGGCTTTGCTCTTTGAAAGTAACACGGGGTACTTTTCTTTAGGTACAGCCTAAGCACTTGGGCTGTGTTGGACTCAGCTGCTTCTACTTGGCTGTGAAGGCATCAGAAGAAGAGAGAAATGTTCCCTTAGCCACTGACTTAATTCGAATAAGCCAGTATAGGTTCACTGTTTCTGACATGATGAGAATGGAGAAGATCATATTGGAGAAGCTGTGTTGGAAAGTCAAAGCTACAACAGCCTTTCAATTTCTACAACTGTATCATTCACTTATTTATGAGAATTTAAGCTGTGAAAGGTAAAATATCTTACACTTATTTTGCTATGTCTGCTTATGATCAGGAACCTATGTAGAAAAGTAAGCTGGGAAATTACACGAGTAATTTGCCTTTCCATACCTAAAAAATAACTTGTACATTTTCCCCTTATTGGTAAATATCAAAGGTGAATACCTGTGGTTTAATTTTAGTTTAATTTTAAATGCTGTTCGCATAAAATAATCTAAATAGCATTGCAGTCCAAGCTGAAAAGCAAACTTGCACAGTAATAATGGTACAATAAATCCCTGCTTTTGCTGCACCAAGTATTGCCTCATTGCAAAGATTTCAAAATCTGCCTGAGAAAGATTCCTTTTGCTAGTAAGCACTGAAATTCCTTTTGGTAAAGCTGTTTGGACAATGCAGCTCTCCCCGGCATAACACGAGATTTCTGTTTTTGCATTGAGACTGCCAAAACTGAACACCTGTTTGACTGTAACCCTAGAACTTCTGGGACAAATGAGGCCTTTGTTTAGACGGAGAAGCACCAAGAATGTTCGCTGAGTTCCCAGGGTGGTGCTGCATTGGGCAAGTTTGCATTCTTCTTCGATATTCACTCATCTGTTTTTATTATAGGAGAAAATACCTTAATTTTGAGAGACTTGAGACCCAGCTTAAGGCCTGTCACTGCAGAATCATGTTTTCTAAAGCCAAGGTAAATGTCTGGAAAGCTGAAAGACAAAGAGACTGGTGAAACTTAACAAAATGTTTAAAAACATGTGGGTGGCTTTTTTTCTTCTCCAGCCTTCTGTCTTGGCACTGTCTATTATGGCACTAGAGATAGAAGAAGAAAAACTGCTGGAGTTGACAGAGGCATTGGAATTTTTGCAGTTGCATTCCAAGGTACGTATAGAAAAAGTTTCAGGGAAGGAAAATGCATGCAAGGGCCTACACAGTGGGGAAGGGAGAGTCTACTGGCATACCGGTTCCTTTTCTGGATTGTGGTGGGTTTTTTGGTGTTGTTTTTTTGTAGGTTTGGGGTTTGTTGTTTGGTTTTTTTTAAATTGGCTTGGGAGCTTTGGCTTCCTACCTTAAATGAAGAAGGTGAAAGTATATGTATGAAATACGGATTTAATTAGTTATTAACGTAGGAGATTCTGTCTTGCTCTTTAGATAAACAACAGAGATTTGACCTTCTGGAAGGAACTGGTATTGAAGTGCCTTACAGAATATTCCTCGAGCAAGTGTTCCAAACCTAACGTCCAGAAATTAAAATGGATCGTGTCTGGACGTACAGCACGGCAGCTTAAACATAGCTACTACAGAATAACACACCTTCCTACCATTCCAGAGACGAGCTCATAATAGGTAACTATTTGTAAAATCAACTTCTGATAACGTAGAAGTAATCAACGGTTAACTACCTCAAAGTTTCTTATTCCCTGTAGGTAACCTCTTGAAGACATGTCACATAAGCGTAGTAGCCCTGTCATAGGGGCTGGTCTGCTCTCACGTTCACGCCCGAGCCAGTGCTGTACCTAAAGGAATGGCAACATAACACACGAGCACTGGAGACAGAACTGATCCTCTGGTGTGCTGTGGGAGCAGAAAGGTTCTACAGACATGGGGACCTCATTCAAACAAAAATGGAGTAAAACTGCTAAAAAGGCAGAGTAAAATCTCGTCCTGCTCCTATCCTAAAAGGAATTGGCTAAGAGGAAACAATTGCCAATTAGAATGAGATTCTTGTAATCGTTCACTTAAACCGCTTAAACCAGTTTTATACAGTTAAACTTGTGTAACAGTCTATTAAGTCTAAAAACTGTAAATCAGTCCTTCCTTTTACTAGTTTTACTCTAGAAATTATGAACTGCTTCCTTACCTAGGAATTCCAAATTTAATTCCAAAGGCTGCGTGTTTTCCGTAACAGCTGTCTTGCTGTTGTCTTGCTATTATTCAAGTTTGATGCTTTGTTTGGCTCTTGTAGAAAGCCCTTCAGTTGACCGGTGTTGTATTTTACAGGAATACAATAAAATGAGGAGACGACCATCCTGTGACCTTGTCAACAGACATGTGAATATTTGAGATAACAAGCCTGGAGTATGATCTTAATAATGAAGAATTCTACTCGTGGAAAAAATATGTAACGCTTCAGAGTAACGATCCTTCCAGCAAATGTGGGTTTTCCCATGATGATTATAATATTCAGTGTCAGTTTTGAGTCTTACTTGTTAGACTCTTCTGTTTGGTGAAATACCACAGTACTGAGACAAGGAATTTTAACACTTCATAGTTTGTAGAGCAGCTTGTGTAGTCTAAACTTGCTTGACCGTATATATTTACTTTTTAGAATCTGGTTTGCTTTCCAGAGTACTTGACAGTAGGAAAACATAATACACAGTATCACAGTGCTGCAGTGTCTCACTCAGACTAAAGACTAATCCTGCTCAAGAATGATGACAATAGCAAATGCCTGTCAGTCCACCTGACATGCTCTTTGGGCAGCGTCATGTGTTGACGTGTTCCTCCGGGGCAGGACGCCGCCCTTCTACCACGGACACAATAAAAACTAGGCTATGTGATACCCACTAAATGTGCCAAGTAGCTAGAACAGGAGAGAGCAGAAAACGTACTGCATTGCGTTGTACAAGATAGTCACTAACACCGAAGCAGTAGCCAGTATTTCCTAAGGGGTGTAGTTCACCAAGATTAGGAGTTACTGCACAGTTAAAAAAGTTCAGGATACCTAATCAAGGATGAGGGAAAAGTACTGGCTCACCCACCCCAAAGCTGACATCACTCTTCCAAAGTTTCACTGTACAAGAGGTGAATGCTGATGCTGAGCGCGTGCATTTCTGCAGACAGAGTAGGAGCAGGGCTGGCTAATGCCTCCATCGGGGCCTGTGTGTAGGAGGCATCTACTTCAGAAACGCCGAAGATTGCTTCAACTCCGATCTCTTCAATCGTAAGCTTCGTAAAATAGAATTTGTGTGAAGACCAGAGCGGTACTCGAGGCATATCATGCTTCTGGTGATAACAAGGAAGTGAATAATAAGAATGTATGAATTGTATGTAAGATGAGTAGAGAAGTCGGGGGAATGTTGCTAATGACCTGGTGAATTCTGTGCCACTGTTGAGCTGAGGGCGTTAGCAACAGGCCGTTAAGAACTGATTGCCATATGAACTGACTTAATGAAGGAGAGAACGTTCTGACCATAGGATGGGCTTACATGTTAGCCAACCACCCCTTGCCCCTTTACGGTAATAGCTGAGGGGGAAACCCTTCTTTGCATATCTGAAACGAGTTAAACCTCTCAGAGAAGACTTCATACCAAAGCTGTACACTGGACAAATCAAGCCTTCTCACAAACTCGCGGGAGTGACCGCAGCACGTAACACATACTTGGGTTGTGCATCTGCCAGGGCCATCTGTGCATTGTGCTGGCCTGTGAAAAGAATACAAGTGATTCGGATCAAGGTGCGGTCAGCCTCCTGGGAGGGTGGAGACGAGATGCAATGGGCAATTCTAATTGTCATGTCTCAAGATATGTACCTTTCAATTAAACATTGAAAAGTGCTTAACTGAGTAACTTTTTACCCCTTTTGTTATAAAACATCTTGGTAGGGAGTCTCTAGAGTGACTTATCTGCACAGTACCTGGACGATCTCTGGGCAAGGGCTTACGGAGTTTTTCTTGGGTCGGTTATTGATTTTTTTGGTTTTTCTTTTAAGAGGTCGAGGCTGCATGGGAAGGGCCACAGAACCAACAGGAAAACCTCAACGTGCTTGATTAAAAATATTGCAACTTGGCCTACAAATATCTTGAAATGTCCAAGTGTCAAGGTTGAAAAGACCGTTCAAATGTGACTTCAGCCCTCTCCCATTATTTAATACTGCATCGCACTTGTTTCTATACGTGGCAGTAAATGCAGGGATGATGCTGGCTTAAGAGAACCTGGCACTCTGATTTCTCATCTCAAGATCTGAGTCCTTGCACTGATCTGAGCATGTCGATTTGACTAAGTTTAGGTTTAGCTGTGTGTTTCTGTGCCTGACTCAGCAGCTGTAGCATTACTCTCAGCTGATCTTGGACCAGGAGTATGGAAAAAATGCCAGTAGACTGTCTTCCACTCATTTAAATAGCAGAGTAGCATTCTGAATGAGTGCACAGGATTGTTTCCTAGACAGTGGGTTGCTCCAGATACTGCATCATATAGCCAAATGTACACATCTGTCAAATATCCCCGCTACGGTTGGAATAAGAAAAAGGGATTGCATCCCAGTGAGACTGTTGTGAGATGAGTATCAGATGCCATTCTAGACTTCTACTATAAGCCAAAGACACGGAAAAGCATCCTGTGCAAACCAACTGCTACAACAAAAAATACTATTTCACTGCATAGTACTTGAGCATTCTGACACAACTGTTGTCTCTCCTCCCCCTCTTCAGTTACTTTTGCAGCAGTCTCCTTAATTTGTTAAACCATCCACCTTCTATACTACGATCATGGTAAAGATACAAAACTTCATAGCCATAAATCATAAATCCTTTTTATAGTAAGGCAAGTTCTGTAAAACTCAAGGCCAGGGTCTGGACTTATTTTACATTGTATAAAGATGACAGGGGTAGAAGGAGCACACATGGTCATGGCAGTGTTAATGTTTCCTTGCTCCTACAACAAGCAGTGGATATGATTACAGTGAGAGCATTCTCCCTCCACTGTTGCTTCATTTTTGCTACGTGCCAACTTGAGACAGGGATACAATTTTGGAAGTAAGGCTCGGTACCATGATGGACAGCTGCTGGCAGTTTATCTCCAGTGAGAATTCTGCTTTAAGTACAGGCAGTAGTTTCAATGTTCAGAAAAACAAAAAGGCTTGGCAATCATGTTCTCTTCCCCTGTTAGTCTGACATAGTCTTCATCCTGTAGAATGGTGTGGAGTTCGGAGTGCTTCTCACCTGCATCCTTAACTACAAATAAAACATTCCTGACACCTAACTGGCATGTGCAAAATATTATGTCATGCATTATCTAAGTTGAAAATGTGCCTATTAAATTAAAAACTATGTACAAAAATCTACAGCTTGTTAGATAGAGCACAATTGGTTGATGGTGTATGTTAGTAATGAACAATTCAAGGTAACATTTCCTACTTAGGAACTTCCTACTCTTTGAGAAGTCATTTTATTATCTGACTTTCAAAATCTTAAATATTTATACTGAAAGGCTGTTTTTACATAGACATAGAAAATTATTTATATCCAGACTTGCACCTAACCTTTCAGTTTTCTAGTATCACTTACCTGGTAGCAGGTATTAATCATTAGTGCTGTATTTGACAGCACAGTGGACTGTAAAGCCTTATTTAAGGCAAGATAGAGTAATCTATTTAAATCAATTTTTTAGAATGACAGGAGTCCTTAAAGGGCTGCTACAGAGGCAAAGTGTAACTAGCCATCCTAACATAATTCCAGTTGCAAATTAAGAGAAAATACTAAATATCTTACTTAAAACACCTATTTTTCAACAGCGAATGAGAGATTCTTGCATAAACACAAGGGGTATAACTGGCTAGTGTTTCAAAAAAAAAAAAACCCCCCCCAAAAAAAAAAAACAACCAAAACTCGGCTTAAAGATGTTATTTTTTTGTGTACATCTTTCTCTACAGTTTGTCCCATAATATTAGAAATTTATCACAGCTTACAAATCAGCTGGTAACACTTTGTCTTCTTTCTACTGGAAGAGAATTCTTCCAGTAGAAGAGAAGCTTTCTCTTCACTGCAATAATTACTTGATGACAATCCACTGAAGAGATCACTGAAGACTTGACCAGTTACATGATTCCAGTACTTAAATGTAATGTGAAAGTCCTCCCACAGAGCACAGATAAAAAGAGTTTACTTTTCAAGACTAGAAAAGTCGGGTCCTCCTTTGGTGTAATTCCCAGAGATTTCTGCTCCGCTGAAGTCAAATCCGGGGTTCTGATGGAGGTAAGAGAAACATTTAATAGATGATTTGTAATAAAAATGTTCTTAAAAAACCTCTACAAACAAAAAGCCAGAAGCTCTTACTATTCTGTCACTGTAATGAGGACATAGAAATCCAGCTTGTCACGGCACTGAAATTCTTGGAGAAAGCATCAACAAATAAACCTTGAACCGTGATAGTTTTAGTTGCCTGCTGCTAAAGTAACTTTGTAATGCTGTTCTCAATTTGGCAAGCAGTTAGATCTTCCGATAAGGAAACGCTATGGAAAGCTTCAAGACAAATTTCTAGCCTCTGCTGTCCCTTGAAATTACTATTTGAAAATAAAAGCACCTGCCATGCTGGGTAACAGGTTTCATAAAAGTGGTGTTCTTTGTTGCAGCGTGGAGTGTGCCGATTCCGCTGTTAGGTACCAAGCTGCGATGCTACAGCTCTGCAGACACACGTGGGAACAGCTGTGTGCTCAAGGTGTACCAAAACAATGTAAGCAATTTTAAAAAAAGCAAGGAAGATATTTTCTGGCTAACTATACATATATACATCTGCTACTATAAACAAATATATTTATTAGAGGTTGATGGTAGAGGTTGGCCGTAAATATGGCTCTGTCATAGTTCTAGATAATAACAGAAATTGTGCGTAGCCTAACTTCAGCGAGAAGTTGTTAATATTATGCAACAAACCCCGTAACAGCAGCCCCCCTCAAATGCATCTTCACTTCTAACCTCTAAAGTACACTGACAAAGCCTCCTGAGCGTTCTATATATACCAAACTATGGTATATGCTTCCATGGCACTGGACTGCAGAACAATTCTGCTCAACTTTGATGGCCGGGACCCCCGTGCGCAGAGACAAAGGGAGTAATTATGGTTCTTTAACTTGCCTCTCTTTGGAATCGCTCCAGCGTAAGTTTCCTTTGCATCTGGTCCTGTACCCAAGGATCAGCAGCATATTCATTTTCTAATAGAGACGTCCAACAATTGCCAGCATCTCGATTTGTCTTCATTAGAACAATTCGTATCAGGTTCCTGTCTTCTGTTGAATGCAAACAGACCCAAAAAACAACCCTTAAACTCAGTCTCGTGTGCTAGTCTTTTTTGTTGTTTTGCTGAACTCGCCGCTAACTAGCACAGGATTTTCTTGGTCAAGTAACTTACATTCTTAATGCCAACAGGGTTATTAACAAATAAACACTAGCTAGAAACGGAAGGGCAGAAGCACAGACAGCTTATACAGCCATCTCTCTCTGGCCTGTAAAGTCCTGATGCTGTCTGAAGAGATTAAAACACAGTTCATAAATACTGCTATTGCAAACAAACTAACCTTTTAGAGAGGTTCACGACAGAGTAAAGATTTAATCTATTAAAATATACAGGTCAGCTGAGGTAATAATGAAGGATTTAAGACCAGGCTTCACAGAGTTATTACCAATAAAACCCAGAAGTATGTTTTAGTGACATATTGAGGTAAATCAATTTATTTAAACACATATGATATGCCTATAGATGATAAATTGGAAGTACATTTCAAAATTATCATGTAGGATGTTTAGTTCTACTTATTTGGATAAATACAGCATTGTAAAGTGTATTTTGAAGATGATTCACTTACTGGACAAGAGTAGGCTTCACTTAATATTTGTTAATACTCCTAGTTTTCATGGTTAAGTTACTAAGTTATTACTCAATATTTAGAATAAATATTGAATGGAAAACAAAATCCATCATAGGAAAACACTAAATGAGAGGCACAGTCCAGAAACATGCTTGCCAAGTCCCAAAATATTCTAAACACTTTGCAATATTTATGATGTAACCATACGAGAAGCTTGGTTTTTTTGTTTTTTTGTTTTTTTTTAACTCATTACATGCAGGTACCTCACTGTGTTTTTTAGATTGCTTTCTTTTTCCCTTGGACTGTAAGTTTTGTCACCCATCCCGGAAGTATAATGTATAAGGGAAGGAGAAAAAGCCAGGAAAAGTAACAATTGTGGAAGGGCACAGACCACGTAACTGTGCCGTAATCTTCTGGCTGTAATGCGGGTCTATAAAAATCTTCTCACTATATCAAAGTGTTTGTAATCCACTGACTATAAGCTTCCAAAATAAGGCATTTTTTCTATTAATCTCTAGGGTTTTTGTACTACCTCAGTTCCTTAATCTGGCAATAACGATTGTCGTTCTTTATAAAACTATGTACAGGGAAGGAAGTCATCTCTCCGATTAAAAAGGGGGTAAACTTCTCTGCAGGATGTTCTGCAAAATTCTACTGCCCTTGTGCTATATTTTCAGATGTAGGTTATTACCTAAGGTCCATGTTCCTTCATCAGTTACTGTAGAGTCAAAAAGTTTGCCCTGCAAAAGACACGTACAGTATTACAAACCAGGAAAACCTGTCCAGTATCCAGTTCCTTTTGAATGATAAAGTTCTACTCCCAGCTTACATTCTTTGTTTTTGACTGAAAATGAAGAGGGTTATCTGGCCCTGTAAGTACAGGCCAGCACACAGACTATCAATCATTTTCTGTTAACACAACCAGTTTGTTTGATTTGTTTAACGAAGCATTCAATACAATAAAAAAACCCGCCACAAGTTTCAGTATCTCAATTCACTGAAAAGGACAAGTGTTTCTCAGAGGGTCATGCCACTTACAATAGATGTGCCATGAAAAGGCCAGTGTCTCAGCCAAGGGTAACATACAGCTATGGGCAATGTATATACCACAAGCTGTGGAGAATTTGCAACCTCAAAGTAAATCTGCTTTTGATCTGGTTTTTTTTTTTTTTTGGCTTTCAGCACTGAGGGATGCTCTGCACTTAAAACACTGCCCAGATCACCGCAAGAAAAGAATACAAATACACGTAAATTAGTTGTCTTTATTTTTTTCCTGTCGCCTGTAAAAAGCAGCGTAATCGGGCAGATCTGCTTATAATACATTTCATTTTTCATGTACTCAAATCTAGACGTTTAGCGACTAAAACAGAAAGCGCAGCAGGGCAGGGAGGCGTTTTAATCCCCCGGGGGGGCAGCGGCGCTCCCCTCAACCACCGGCGGCCCGAGGCCCTGCACGCCGGGCGCGGGAGGCGGCTCGTCCTCCTCCCTCCGCCCCGCCCTCCCCTCACGGCTCCAGGCGCGGCTGGCCGTTCGGCCTCCCCTCCTCTGCCCTCCCTCGCAGTCCGGTGCCCTCAGCCGAGCCCCCCGCCCCCCCCCCCGCTCCATACCCATCGACGGGCGGCCGGTACCTGCAGCACCTCCCGGCCCCGCACGGAGAGAGCTATGTGCCGGCTCTGCAGACTGCAGCGAACGTCCTTAGCCCGGGTGCCCGGCGGCACCGGCACCTCGATGAACACCTCCTCCAGCGTCTGGTACCAGCGGCCCCAGGGCGTCCCGCAGGGCACCACCCCGCTCCGCTCCTCGAAAGGAGCCGACATGGGCAACGGCGGCCGCGCGCCGCGCTCCGCAGCGACCGCCCTCCCCGCGCACGCGCGCAGCCCGGCCGCGGATTCCCGTCCCGCCCATCCCTGTTACGTCACTGGGGCGACGGCGCGCGTGCGCCGTTACGCGGTGGTGAGTGGCTGAGCTAGTCGCGAGCGGGAGGAGGTGATTGGCTGCCCCAGGTGCGCGCTGTGGCCGTTGGTACATTTGAACCCCGGGAGGCTCGCGCCGCTTTGGGCTGTGTTCTCTGCCATGGCTTTCGCCAGAGCTCCTCTCCGCCGCTTCAATGACAGCGCCGGTAGGTGTGGGGCAGCGGGGGACCTGGGCGGGGGGAGGGCGAGCCCTGAGCCCTTTTGAAGGGTGCCTGAGGGAAGAGGGACCGGTCTGAGGTTACTTCAGCGAGCTTCAACGCCCCCCTGAGGGGAGTTGTCAGTAACTGTGTTTGGGGGTCTCTCGTCTAAGCCTTTGGGCTATCTTCTTTTGAGGGAAAAAAAATCCGACTTCAGGTCAAATCCTGCTCCTAGGTGAACAGCTACTAAATATAGCAATTAATATATGCGTGTATTAAAGAAAACAGCCACAAAGCAGGGCTTGCTATCCTTCGATATACAGCTAGTCACAGCGGCAGTGCTGCTGCTGCTGATAATGCTTCCTGGAGTAAAAATGACTTTTGGGGTGTACTTAAATATATTTCTGCTGGTAACTGTTCTCATATTCAACGAAATTGCGTTAATTTGCAGAAAGTTGAAGCAAGTAGGTAAGCATTTAATGTGAGACCACCTGACTATAGTAGTAACTATATAAAGAATTAGTAGCTCTCTTGTTGGTGTCTGCTGTTTCTCTTAAAATAATTTACTTTTTAAATGAGAGTCTTGTGTAAAAAAAAAAAAAAGTTTAGTTCTTTTGTAAGATAAGTTTGGTGTTCAGTAAGTAATTTCTTGGACACCTAAAGATTTTTAAAAGAAGTTAAGTTTCCTTTCTAGTATCTAAAAATATAGATGGTGTTTTTCACCGGTTAGCATTAGAATATTTAACTATTTTTATTCTCTTTGGTTTGTTTGTTTTTACAGAAGTTAATGCATTGCTCTCATTTATAAGCCTTGCAAGAGTGTATAAGGAAATCACTATTCCTAATTTTACTAGTGGTGCAGTAAACCAGCCCTTTCCCCCACCACTTATGCTGTATATTTTCCTTACGTTTATGAGGAGGAGGAGAAATGAGACTCCAGATACTGGTTGGATTTCTTTGTGGCTTTTTTTAAGCAGATTTAACTTGTATATGTTACCAGCCTCAATTCATTGAAGTCGAAAACACTATCATTTATCTCAATAGTTCTCTGCTGTTCTGAATCTCATTTATAGTATGTACCCCACTGCAAGGATCTTGTGATGTTAAGTCTTCAGATACGCGGAAAAGTGACCTGACCTCCGAAACATGCCAACGGGTTAGGAAACAGAAGAGTAAGTAGCTGTAAAAGTTCTACAGAGCACAATGGTATAGCATTTTGGGATAGCACAAGTGTTAGAGCTCACGTCCTGTTGTTGCTTCATCCTTGGTCAGAAATAGTTTTTTCTTGCAGGAGTTCACTGCTTGCCTTCCAGCTCAAGGGGGCAGCAGCTGTGAAGATATGGCTGTTTCAGAAATTGTGCTGTGGGGGACTTCTGGAGATCAAGAAAATGATTTAACTACTTGAATGACTTAGTGATATTTTAATGAGTTTTTTCTGATACAAAAAATATCTCAGTGAGAGACTGACAGTGCAGGTTTGGATGGTGGGGGGAACTTGGCAGAAGCTGTAGTCTCAAAACTGGCAGTTATCTGGTCATCTCCCAAACTCCAAGTGCCTGCGTAACTTCTATTGAACTGCCTGATAGCGGGAAGAAAAGTGCTTGTATTGGGTTGTGGAGAGTCTAATAATTGGGGGGCTTTTTGTCTTTTGTATAAAAAGTCAATTAACCTTGTCTAGTGTGGTTGAATTTTGCTTGCTGTGCGTGTGCACGCTCTCTTCCTTCACTGTTCTTTCCTGTGTCCTTTTGCAGGTGAGACACATCTGGACAGTGAGAAGAGTGCGCCTACCCCTGTAACTGGAAGGAGATTTGCATCTCTCGGGTTAACAGTAAGACTCTTCTCTTAAATTCCAGCTAAAGCCCACTGTTCCTCAGGTTAAATCATGTAGCCCTTTTCTACAGTTTCTGTTAACCTACCTGGGAAAACTATGAAACACCTGGTTGTGCCTGTATTCCTTAGCAACTAAAAAGGAAAAAAGGAAAGGCAGCACCATTGGGAATCATGTGATGGTTACTTGGGACTAGATAATGGCTTCTTGTCTTTGTGTTATAATGTTGGGGTTCTTTGCCTCATGCTTATGAGTTAATTATGGTGTGGCGGCTGCTTTTTAAGGAAATCTTGTTGCTATTTTTATGTGGTGGGCAGAGCAGAAACCAATTAGTAAAAGAAACAAAGAGGGGCTGGTACTGTATATACGAGTTCTCAGCTCAGTGTGTGAGGATATGGATTTGAAGATGCCTAACTTAACAAGTTGAAAAATGGTAATGCAGACTGACTAATTTAGCCCGTTTGTACTCATGATGTAAGATGAGATTCAGCAAACAAACCTGTGGTTAAGAAATTGAAGTTTTTTTTATGGAGTATAGTGAGTGCTTAACTTTCTTCCTGTCACAGTGATTATGAGCTGTCTGTTCAGAGGAATGCTTATGAGAAAGCACAATGGTAAACCCCATACTAATTTGAGATGGACTCTCCTATGTGTGGCAGAAAGATGTTTGCTTTTGATTTTGTGTATTTATCTTCAGTAGCCTTGTCTACATGAAGGTGTCAGTTCTTAGGTTTACCTGTTGTTCAACTAGTATCCAGTTAGAAAGTAGTTGAAATATTTCTAATACGTGCTTTCAAAAGCCAGGTAATGGGACTCTGAAGCCTAAAAAAGATCTGAACCTTATGAAAGAGAGAAAGAAACAGAAGATACTGGAGAAAGAGGTATGAATATGTTATGCGAGTGCAATCCAGTCATCATCTTCACTTAACATCATAAAAAACACAAGCTGGTGAAATTAGCCTCTTGTTTATAACAAAGCATACAAGTAGTTTGCAAAGAGCTCTGTGCAGAGCAGAGATTCTCAAATGGTAGTGTGTAGAAAGTGTGGGTTTGTTAATGGAGTGATATTAATTCCTACAGATTCTGAGCAGTTATGCAGCCTGTTTTCTTTGTTTTCAGAGAAAAAAGTCCTATCTTTACCCCTAAAATTTTGATTTATTTTACTGTTTGCTGTGTAATTGACATTAATAATAAGTTTAAGAAGCAGATGGCTTCTCCTTATCAATAATACACTCCTGTGTGCTAATCTAGGTCTCGTGTCACATACTGTCTTTCCATTCCACAGCCCAACAGGAGAGTTGGCTTCTGTTGCAAGTAGAAACTAAGACTAGTCTAACTTGGTGTCCAGACTCAGTAGCATAAAATATGTCAAATGAAATCTTAGAACTGCAAATGTGTGGTGTGTAATAATAGACAACTGTGATGATTTGGTTATGTCCTTGCTTGTGAATGATAGCTGAAGATACATATTCGCAATCGAAGCTAAAACAGCTTGGATACTTGGCCTCTTCAAGAAAACCAAGGACATGAAGCAATCATGTTATTTAAGAAGGATAAATATGAAGAAAATACTCTTGTTCTAGATCCGTGCATTAGTGAGAGAGCGTGGAGAGCAGGATAAAAAACTTCAGGCTCTGGATGAGGACTTTGTTAAGATTGAAGCAAAGCTGAGTGCTGCAGTTCAGGAGAAAACATCTCTTTTGGCAAATGTCGCATGCCTGAAAAAACAGCTGCTTGAACTAACGAGATCCAATGAACTGCTGAAATCGAAGGTATTCAGATGAATAAGCAGGATGTGCTTTGCCTTACCTGTTAAGCTCTCTGGACAAGAGGAAACTTGAGTTGCTGATGGGCATCTGTTTTCACCTTGTCCATGCCTCTCTATTGGCTCGGGGTCAGAGCACATCTGTTTTGGGACCTTGTGAGCGTCTCTCTAAAGACAGAGGCCTGCTAACATCTGTCTCAAGGGTGGGCAGATGGCAGTGTTGTTGGTGGGAGGGGGACACTTAAAGGCTTGTGTGCAGAGTAATTCATATCAAGGAGTTAAGCTTAGTGATTTTATATTAATCTCTAAAGCTGTCTGAAGATGGTGTGCAGAAGAAAATGAGCAGCCTATGCATGGAGTTAATGAAGCTCAGAAACAAGAGGGATGCGAAGGAAAAGGTATGGCCACCTGCACTACGCAGGGTGGGATTTTGGAACTGTTCAGGAACACAATGAAGGGCTTACTGCAGACCATGTGTTGCGTCTGTCTTCAACTTGGTATTTCTTTGTTTTTTGCAAGGTGAACATGAAGATCAAACAGCAAATGTTCTTGATTTTGCTGTTGATGCGCAGAGAAAAATCTGCATTTGAGTAGGGAAGCCTAGAGATACCTTTGTTACAGTATCCATCTGTCGATCAGATGATGAATGTTGTTGAAAGTCGGTCATCCTAACTACAGATTGAAGCTCTTACGCATGCTTGAGTTTTGGGTGGTGGTGGTTGTTTTACAGAGGAATACTAGGTTCCCATTTAGCAGAATAGCCAGAGCTGTCAGGAAATAGTCCTTATGACTGTGTTTCAGTTTGCCACTCTGTTTTAGGCAATGGATTTGTTTTACTAAATCTCATTTCGGTGGTACTGTTTGTCTCCTTTTTTTTTTTTAAGAGCGCACTTGCGAAGCAGGAAGACATGGAAATGAAGCTGCAGGAAGTGCAGAGGAATCTAGAGCATTCAAAAGGAAAAGTAGCACAGTTAGAAGAACAACTGTGAGTAGTAAGCAAGGAAGCAAATTGACTTAAATGACAGGATATCATCTAGCTGTGTGTACGCGCTTCTGCCATACAGTAAACATGTAGTTTAGGGAAAATAACAGACTGTCTTTCTATTGAAAGAGAACAAATTTAATATTTGTAGCCTGGAATAAATTTGATGGAATGAAGTTTTAGCAAGTGCTGTGTTCTAAAATTAACATTAAAAAATACTGTTCCTCTAAGGTAGGGAACCTTTGTCCAAAAAGCAAAGCATATCGTGTCCGCCCTTTTTCTTCCAGTGTGGTATGGACGGAGTTTTCCATGTGGGGTGGAGAGGGAAGACATGCCTTGAGAAAGGCATTGCTCCAAGATGAACAAGACATGAAAGTAGATTGTATACTTGAGCGTCTGGCACTTTAGACTAGTAATTTAAGAAAAAGCTAGAATGACAAAAGCACTAGACCAGGAGCTGAGATTCTAATTCAGTAGCTAGGCATCTGATGCAGATTTAATAAACACTTGCACGTTCTCTAGCAAGTGCATTGAAGACCTGTTGTGGTAGCTTCAAAGCTGCTTCATAGTAGCCATGTCCTCAGAAGAAAACCAGCTGCTAAGTGTCTTGGCTTAAGCAGCTGTATTGTAGGAGAAGAGAATTTCAAATCAACACTTGCTCTTCTGCCCAAATGTCACTTGCTGCACAGGAACAGTGCTCTAAAGGAGGCTATTTTTGGCAACCTAAGAAGGATAGTCTTCTGTAAGTTGTATCTTGTCAGTTTTGTGTGTTTTGGGCTGCATTGTCCTCCTTGTGCTTTCCACGTATACTTAACATCCAAGTGCTTAAATATGAGCAGATTTATTTTATACTTAGGGTTCAAATACACAGGTAATGCAATTCACAAAAGGAGGAAATAAGTTCTCTAGTTAATGCAGCTGTTCTAGAATATTTGCTTGAGGCAGAACATAGCTCAGCATCTTCATTACAAATGAAGAAATTGTGTAAAAAAGGGGTGGCCCTACTGTCCAGAGAGGATAGAATCACCTCTTTGAGCCAATACTCATCAGAGTCAAACTTTTTATAAGCAAGTATTATGTATTGTTAGTAAATTGTGATTCAGTGGTTAACTTCTACTTGCTTATCTGTAAGCAAATAACTTAAAGACTCTCCCACTTGTTTAAATGCGTACCTCATGACAACTTTGTGGCTTTAGGTCTGCTACTGAGAGAGAGAAAGTTGAAGACAAGTCTGACACTGAAAAACTCCTGGAATACATCACAGAGCTTAGGTAACAACCAGTTATTCTTCAGTTGAGCTGGATAAGTTAAAAGGCAATAAAACTTGGTTACGGCCAATGAAGTACAAACTTAGCAACAGTTTTGTTTAACAGCATTAAAATGGGGGGTGGAGGAATCGGATATTTTTCTGCATAATTGAATGGAGTCCCAAGATAGTATTTTTATTACCTTTCTAAATGTCTCTGTGTGCTTCTGGGCTAAACAATTTTATAGAAGATTTTTTATCAGGGTCCTGAAATAACATTTTTACCGTGAATTAGTTTGACATAACTCCAAGTAAATCCTTTTCTTCTAAGATACCGGCTATAATGTCTTCTAGCCCTCTCTTGTAAAACAATGTACAGTGTTCCTGTGAAGTCTGCAATACTCCTATTTGCCTTCAAGAGCTATGCTGAATGTGTACAAATGTCAGTCAGATGGTAAAAATCAGTAATCTAGTGCTTTGTAACTGATTAAAAAAATTAATTGGCCTTCACAGTCCCTAGAACATGAAGACAGACAAGTTTTTAAATTTAGCTAGTTCACTTTTTGCCCTGCCCCCCAGCATCAGTTTAGTCATTGAGATACCTCACAAACTGGTTATATATCTTCAGATTCTCCTTATTCTTGTAAGATCTGGTTTATTAATGCCTAGGCTTTTCTGTGAAAGCTGTTCTCTAAAAAAAACTTTATGTAGCAGTCATTAGTCAATTATAGCGACTAATTCCATTTTAATAAAATGGGTTTTTAAGTGATGGTACAGGTCTATTTAGAAACAAAACATCACTGTTAAAATTTTGTTAACATTTTAACCTGTCTTAGTGTGCAAAAACTTGTCTGGGAAAGTAGGTGAAGGCAATTTTCCAACGGGAAATCAACGTGGTTAAGTTTTTTCCTTTGTGTCGAATCATAAGCTTACAGACAAATATATAGCTCTAACAAATACCTGAATTTTCTCCTACAGTAGTGTTGCAGAACAAGTTGAGAAATACAAACTGGATGTTGCCCAGATGGAACAGACAGTGATAAAAAAAGACCAAGATATTGAGAACATGAGGGATACCCTCAAAACAAAAGAGGAAGAGTCATTTAAACTGATAAAAGAACTTAATGAAAAATGTCAGTTGCTTCAACAAGAAAAAGGTAACTGCTGGTGCTTGTATGCTCTCTGCATTTGTGGGGTCACTGACGTGTCTTCAAACATCTCAAATAGGTTTGTTCTATAATGTCCATTTAGAGTAGTTCTGTTCCTGGTGAAGTCATGTCACTGAACCCCAGCTGGAAACAGCTGAGCATATTTCTAACCATATCGAAACTACCTTGAATCTCTTAGGTCTGAATTTGTATTTCTGTGGAGGGTTACTAAGGTAGATAGTATAAAATGAGAGTTGTTTACACAGTTGGAATGACTTGAATCCGCAAGGTCAACGCAACTAACTTGTTCCTTACTTTTCATTGCAAAGCACGATCAAATTGTCTCAATTCACTCTCAGCGGCTTGTGCTCAAGTTCACTGAGAAACTGGGAACGTGTGGAGGAATCCTTTGCGTATTTGCTCCTTCTTCCCTAAAACCAACACCTCTCCAGCCTGAAACTGGTACTGTTGTCTGTGTACCAGTTGATATGTATGTACAAGTACTGTGTAGAAGAAGCTTTGGGGAAATTTAGTTGTTTTCCCAAGCCATGCTGCTGTTCTGATGAAGGCTAATGGCTTGATCCAAAGATTCCTGTTGTTAAGGATTTTCAGTGGTGTAGTTTCATCAGGTTCTGAGCAGTTTCCAGATGAATTCAAGATGTGGTTTTTGTTTAGTAGTGGGCTTATTTGTTTTTCATTGCTTAACTAGATTCAAAGCTAGCATGGAGATACTATGAAAAATAGATGTAGTTCTCTGAACACAAAAAAGGAATTTGTGTTGTATTGATGATTCCTTTATGCAGAGAAAGAATTATCTGAGACTAGAGGAAAATTCCTGAGTATGAATGCTGAAATAGAAGACCTGAAGAAAAATATTGGCTTAAAAGAACAGGAAAACAAAAACCTGCTTCAGGAACATGAAGTGATAGTTTCTCAGCTGCAGCAAGAGAAGGTAAATACAGACTATAAATGAGTCAAAAAATAAACTCTGATCCCAGTGACTGGCACTGAAGGGTCAGGTTTTGGTTACACATGAGAACTGTATTAATAATGGTCTGATCTGTGGAATGTACAAGTGGGTGCTGGCCGGCAGAAACTGCATTATCTACTAGCCCTGAGATTCTTTCTCATCATAGATTTGACCTCATTCTCCTGATTCAATTTTTGAACGCTGCAAAGTAGTTTTTAGTATCCAGAAAAGCTATTAAATGTCTGTGGTACTGTGGCACGCAGGAGTCATCTGAATCAATGCATCGGAAGTTACTGGAGTTTCAAGATGAGGTAACAAGTGAGAGATGTCTTCTCGAAGAAGAGCTGAATAGTACCATGAATGAGCTGAGTAAGTTACATGCTAAGGAGAAGAAAGCTGAAAAGCTGGTGAAGCGGTTGGAAGAAGAAATCAAATCTCAAGCTCTTGAACTCGCAGAAATGGAAGTCAAGTTGAAAGGGTTTGTGACATAAACTATTCTAAGGCTTGGAAAGGATAAGTGTTAAATGAATAGCATAAACAAATCTTCTGAGCTGAATTGGGGTTTTCAAGGGACCTGAACAGATCTAAACTTACTGCTTGCTAGCTGCTGTTTATTGGTAGTGATTAAATCAAATCGGTATTCACTCGAATCAGTTTTATATTGTCTTCATTTAAAACTACTTACTTGGCATGCTGAGACTTGCTTGAAATGCCAGTACTATAGTAATAAGACCTTGCTGGGGAGGGTAAGCTTCATGCGTGTTGTATGGGATGTTTCTGCCCCAGAGTAAGCAATAACTAAGAAGGATTTTTTTAAGTGAGCTGTCTCTTCCTTTCATGTAGTTTTGAAAGATAACTGGTAGGTTTTCAATCTATAGCTCTCTTGCAAATTAAGGGGAGGGGGAAACAGTTTCTGAAATCTGTTAGGAAGATGGTGCTTCAGTAATAGAATTTCTGGCAGAGAAGTTTCTGATTTGTCACCGTGAGTTTATTGCTGCCACCGCAAGCTTCCTGTAACTGATAACAGCATTTGGTTATGTTCGGGTATATTTATCTCCAGCTTGGAACGCTGCACTTCTATTTCAGGAAGAATGCTGAGTTGGAGAGAATGAATGAAATGCACAGCAATGCTGTTTCGCAAATCCAGGAAGAGCATCGCAATACGTTGCGTAAACTTGGCGAGAGTGTTGCTGAGTTTGAAAGGTATCTAAGTTTCACCAATATCTAGGAGAGGTATTAGTTCTAAGAGGACAATAAAATACCTTGTTTATTCGTGCACCTTGGTACCTAACACTGTCTATGAGCGTTGGTGCACTATTAGAGCAGAGGACTTAGTGATGGGCTATTGGATGGCATTAAGAAATGTATTTGTTCCTTTGGGGTACTAATCGAGTGTAATGACATGCTAGTTTGGGAGACCAGATGTTTCTTCATTTAGCAGTGACCAATTGGAATATTCAAGTGCTCTTGAATCTTCACGAGAGTTAGAACTATGGTGTTTTCTTTGCACTTAAATCTCTGGCAAAAACAACCCCCCCCTTCTTGTTTAGGCTCAAAACTTGCACTGAATTGAGGTTATGTTCCTACAGTTCCTGCATATCTTTACTCTCAAAGCATTTAGGTGGTGAAAGTATGTAAAGGGATACTGTTATTGCTAAATATGCAAGGCACCCATGAATACATTAGAATGAAGGATCCGGTGGGGTTATTTGCTAGTGAAAACTGCAGGTAGGAGGTGTTTTGGTGTTTGTTTCAGATACAGTATATTTTTGTGTGTTCAAATATCTACCAAAATGTGGAAATATCTGTATTGCGGGGTTTGTCATATTGTTGCTGCTTATGTCTTTATGGAGATGTGGGGGTGTTTGAATATGGCTTTATCAATCAGTCCAGTACACTACTGTATCTCCACATGATAAAATCCTTTTTACTTGTTAATGTGAGCTTGTATTGCTTGTAAACCTTGGATGTGTCAATCTGGGGTTTTTTTGCCTCAAGTAACAGGATTTGTCTTATTTGCCTTCTAATACTAGCTATAAGAAGACAATAGCTGAGGAAATAAGCCATCTTCAACTGGAGAATGCTTCTCTCCAAGAAGAAATTGCCAACCTAAAAAAAATAGGCCAAGATAATCTGCAGCTGCTTCGGGAAGCAGAATACACTAAAAACAAAGCAAAAGAAGAATGTGCAAGGTACTAGACAGGAAAACTTTCCCTTAAGCGAAAGAATGCTGTCTCAGGCTTGCAGCCTTAACTAGACCTCAACACGGTCTTCTAACAGATAAAATCAGTGTTTGATGTAGGCTTCAGTTTATTTCTTTTCACAGTGCGAAGGGTTGAAAATATTGAGATGCTAGTAATTATGTTTATGTGCATTACATAATTGGTCTGTTGCTTTGACTTGTTCCTTTATGGGGACCATAGAGGGTAAGGAAAAAACTGAAATGATAGAATGTTGTTTGTGATAAATGCCACTTAAAGGGAGTACTTCACAAGGAAAATCCACAGGGGCAGAAAAAGAAATACTTAATGCAGAGCTCAGTCTTGGCTACTCTGCTCTGAATAGCGTATCACCTCCCGTTCTGCTCACAAGCAGATGACAATTAACCACCCATGAATTGCCTCACTGTGGTGAGGTAAACAAAGGTGTTCTCTCTGCCTGGTACAAAAGCATCGCAGTGCGGGTGATGAGTAGCACCTCAGAAGTTGCCTTAGCCTAGCTAAGGGCATGTCCCTGACTAACGGCAGTTTAGAGGTGTAGGTTTTCTTTCTAGCCCGCTGTATGGTGTCGCTGGCTGTGGGCAAGTAACTGGCTATTGGAGAAAGGGGGGGATTTTGGTCTTAAGAGTGCCTGTACACAAGTTGTGTTAGGGAACCTACTGTGTACATGATGGAGGACTTCCTTCACTTATTTTCATGTAGTTTCTAGCTAGGTTCTAAAGTTGAAGCTGGATACAAACCAACTACTATGATCTAGTCTTTTTAACTGATCTGTGTGGGCACAATACTTAACTGCATTGAAGTACTGTTTTGACCAAACGGAATTGAGCATTTCTGATCTTCCCAACTCTGTATCTTGGTGTAAAATGCTTCTGTAAAGTTTTGGAGTTCCTCTGCAGTCTAGTTCACTCTTGGCCAGAATGGTGAGACTGTCCAAAGGATGATTACTGCTTACCTCAGCTTATTTTAAAACACTTGTGCTGCTTAAGATGTTGTTTTTTTGGTATTTTTTTTTCCTCCTCACTTGCTTAATAGTGCCTCCAGTTTTCATTTGGGCTGGGAAAAAAAACTGAAGAGTTATTTCCTGTTTGATTTGTGGGTTGAATGTGGCAGGGAAGGGATTCTTAGTCTCTGCCTAGGTGATATAACAAAGGGCTGAGGTCAGAGAGGGAAGGCAATGCTTCTAGGTGTAGAGTTTTTGAACCCTTTGAGTACATCCACACTTGACTAGTTGACTAGTTCCTGCTTGAGCAAACCTCTGCTTGTGAAGTCTAACTACTAAATTTCCATTATCAACTGCTGGCATTAAACAGCCAGAAATAAGAAACATACGATCATCTTATGCTTCTTAAGCACTGCTTACTTGCTTGTAGAAAGAAAGGAAAAAAAAAAAAAACCTGTACGTCTTGAACTTGATTACTTTCTGTATTGTTGGGTGTCCCTTGTACCACTGCCTGTGCGAGCCTTTTTCAGTTCTAACAGCTTTTCAGTCCTGGTTACTTGTATTTTTCAGACTCTTATTTTCAGAGTAGTGCCAGAAAGTGACGTTTTAAGAGTTAATGAAGGATGCATAATATTTTCCCTAGGATGCTTTTAGAAGTCCAGACAGAGCTTGAGCTCAAAGCAGCAGAAACAGAGAGAACAAAAGCGTCTTGCCTTGCACAAATGACTGAACTTCAGGAAAAACTGGAAAAGGAAACTGCGGAGCTAAAAAAACTCCAAGTGGAAAGATCAAGGTGACTTATTTTCAAAATAAGCTGGTGTATTAGCACATAGAAGTTTTAGTGTTAAGAGCTAACAACACAATGAAACGCTGCTTCTTGGTTTTCAGGAAAACTGTAAATGAAGATGTGATCTCTAGCTTAAAAGAAGAGGTAAAGACCTGGCGTCATCTGTATGAAGAATTGCATAACAAAACGAAGCCTTTTCAGGTGTGTTATGAAGCAGGTGTTTATCAGAATCTGTTACCTTCAGGCTGAGGCAGTTGACTCAGCTCCTACTCTAAAGAAGTTACGGTGCTGGTTCCCATTCTTAACCATCCTGCAATGGTTGCCTAAGTTACTATTCCATGAGCCAGCTATTTGCCTTCTCAAACCAATCAGTCTTTGTAGATTTCAGTTCACTAAAACCCCTTAATTTAAATATCTCTAAGAGGTTGAATATATATTTCAGCAACAACTAGATGCATATGAAGCAGAGAAGAATGCGCTCTTAAATGAGCACGGTGCAGCCCAGGAAGAACTGACTAAATTAAGTGATGCCTATGCTAAATTACTTGGCCACCAGAACCAGAAGCAAAAAATCAAGCATGTTATGAAGTTGAAAGAAGAGAATACTCACCTGAAGCAGGTTTGTAGAAAGAAGTTAGAAATATGCAAGTTGTTTGGTGCTGTTGTTTGTTGCTCTAAGTATTTATAGACTAATCCTGCAAACTAACTGCTTTCTCTTGTTCTTAATTCCCTGCATGAGCTGGATTAGAACAAACCACTGGCCTCCAGAAACGCCAAGAGAATCTCTTTTGGTTTAAATTAATATGATATACAGGGGGATCACCAGTGCAAGTAATGGTCTCTACTCTTGGTTTGATGGCTAATTTTCATTGAATCATTAATGTTGGGAACTACTTTCAAGATAATCAAGTCCAACTGCCTACTAAATGTTATAACAATGTTTTTTAAAGACCTCGGGGATGGTCATTCCACCCCCTCCCTGGGCAGCTTGTTCCAAGACCTCACCACTCTTGAATAAAAAAAGTTTTTCCCAATGTCCAACCTCAACCTCCTCTGTCAGAATTGAAGCTCATTTCCTCTTGTCCTATCACTCTTCACTTGGGAGAAGAGACCAACACCCACTGCACTACAATCTCTCTTTTGGCAGCTGTAGAGAAGAGCGAGGTATCTCCTCTCAGCCTCCTATTCTCAAGACTAAAGCAACCCCAGGTCCCTCAGGTGCTCCTCATAAGTTACTGTCTCCAGACCCTTTACCAGCTTTGTTGCCTTGCTCTCACCTTCTTTTGGAGGTTCTACACATAGTAAAATCTAGTGAAAGCAGCACCTGAAAGTTTCAGGCTGTTGTTACAGAGCAATTACACAGCGATACAGAAATCAATACCACTGTTTGGTTTGGGTTTTAACATGACCAACCATTGTATATGTACATTTATGTTAGGAATACTTCAGTACATGATGATGGTTTTGCTCCTGCTCATCTCAATTCCAAGTATAATGTTTGCTTTAGGATATCTCAAAACTGCGTGCATTGCTGGCAAAAGAGAAGCAAACCAACAGAGATCTTCAGGAGCAAGTATATGCGATTCAGGGCATTAAGCGTTTTGATCCTTCCAAAGCCTTCCAGCATGATAGCAAGGAAAATATTCCTCCAAAAACTCCTTTGAAAGAAGGTAAGCTTAGGTACTGATGTAACAATGTCCTCATACCTTTTAAAGGTAACTGAAGAAGGTATGACAGTGTAGTCTCCTTCCTTTGGGGGAGGAAGGAGAATGACCTCTCTTGTCTTTAAAAGCAGATAGTGAAAAGCTGCATCAGTGGGGCACTTAGTGTATAGTTGGCTATTGTGCTTTTGAGACCAGTTTATTAGAACCTGACCTGAGTGGGTGATGTGTTTTGTCAGATGAGAGCAGGGGTGTTGGGAGGGGAAGAGGAAGGACTGGGATACAGAGAATCGGCTGCTCTGCATGCTCTTGCAAGGTGCCAACTTAGGTGCGCTAATGTCTATCACCTACGATCTCCCTGCTGTCGTAATGCTCACCTGTGACAGATAATCAGTTGGCAGGGGATGTCTCCTGCATGGATTGCAGGGGGAAAAGTGGCTTAGCCAGAGGCTTGAGGCCTGATTCTTTAGCTGATACCTGGCAGGACCTTGGGCTGCTACAGGTGTAAAAGTAAGATGTGAAAAGTGCGTGGGTGAATGCGGCGTGGATGGAAGGATGGCAAAAGTGTAGGGGCATGTGAAGGCAAGTGATGCAGGAGGCAGAGTGGGAAGGGTGGAGGTCTCAAGCAGCCTTTGACTCTCGCATTTCCAGCCCTGGAAAATACAGTAGCTTGCCTAGTCTCTGGAGTGTAGTGCATTTCTCTTCCAAGCAGATGATTACCCCAGTGGTGGGAGTATCGTTGAATGTCACTAACCTAGTGACATTTTTCTTTTGCAGGTAATAAAAACAAAATTTAATCTTTTCTTGATATTAAGAAAAATATCCTAAGTCAATGATGCATTCATGTGCTGCAGAAGACTTCAATGAAGTACTTTTTAAGGTGAACTTGGATGCTGCATATAATACAGATCAGTAGAAGTAGTAGAGAAATGGTCTGAAATGGTATTTCTAGAAAAATTGTGCTTGCTTATATTTAAGAAGTGACTGTATGGCCCAGAGTCCTGGTAACATCATGGCAGTCCTAAACTTCCAAAAATATTCAGTTTCACTTTTTTTGTATGATGAAGCTGCTTAGTTAGAGCAGCTTAAGTTCAGAAAAGGTGAAGAGGCACGGGAGAAAAAAAATGACAAAGCTGATTTCATGGAAGATCTTTTCTTGGGTTTTTATCTCATGTATATGATGTTGCTTAATTTTTCTGTTAATTGGTTGCTTCAATGCAAATAGCAGTAATGTTGCCAAGAGACTTTCCTCTGTGGCCTACAGAATATAGAACCAACACAGAAAATTGGACTGTACACTTGGTTTTTATTTTCTTAATGGGATCTATAGTCAGGCAATTCTATTTTAAAACCTGGGGCTGGATAGTGCAGCTGTTCAACCTCAGAAGAGCATTTTCAGGTCCACCTCAAGGTGATGGTGCTTACCAAGGTATTTACATAGTGTGGCTAAGGGTCTCAAGAAAGTCTGTTTTGTGAATGCTTGTTCCCTGGACTCTGAATTGTCATCTCTTGGTAGCCAGCTGCTGTAACTGATCGATGCTACACAAAGGGGAAGAGCAGCAGAACTTAGCGTAACTGGGTGGGAGGATGCCCACTGTGCCCACATCCATTGTACAGACTTGAATCTTGGCAAGGTGGACATTAAGAATGTTTTAGCACAATAAAATTTTTAAATTAAAGCAATTGTCCATTTCTTTCACAAATCAGGGATGCCAATCAAAATCAAGTTATGTCGTGAAGTTGACCTAATGTGCTGCTGTGTAGCCTTAAATCTTCCTAAGTCCAATCTCAGTCTTGTCTCAAATATTATGTATTGTCTAATCTTAAATTCTTTGGCTGAACAATACAATACATGCAAGCTGCAATTTCCATATGCTCATTTTCCATTAGTTTCTTTGTACAGAAGTAATTACTGGGACTTTGAGAGGTGTAACTCTGCTCTTATTACAGTATCTACCAATATCCCGTATGGGTGCTGCAGAGACAGCACGTGAAGCTTAGCATGCTGAATACATTGCCATTTGTGCTGACATCAGCTTACAGAGAACTGATAATTCCTAGGAAATGAGATACAAAAATGCATGTTAAGTTTGAGGAGACAAATTGCTGCCTTGTCTTTTCATGTCACGTTTTTGATATACTTGCTGGATTACTTGAACTTCTGAAGACTGAGGGTTAGCCTCATGTGTTAGAGGAGAGAAATCCTCAGTGTTCAGTTTAGCAGTTTGCCTGAAGTGTTGAGAGGCTGAAATAATTGAATACTGGAGTTTGCTCCTTGTGTAGAAAGATAGTTTTGTCTGAAACATGTACATGGGCTAACAGAAAATTGCAGAGGCCCTGTGTATTAGTTGAGCTCATTTGATGAGAACATGGTCTTCCTGAACATCCTGATGTTAAAAAGCCTGTGTCCTCTAGTCAGTGGATGAGAAAGCAGGTGGGTAAACCCAACTCGGTCTAGTGAGAAGCAGGGCAGAGAGCAAGGGAGTTGTGCTGGTGGGAAACTTCTGAACGACTGAAAACGAAGTAACAGTACTGCTGTTGTATTAGAGCTTTTTCATGAATGGTTGCTCAAAGCTGCATGTGTTTTGTGCTGTTTCTACTCATGTATTGGGATTTTTAAGGCAAAATCACTAGACATTCTTCTGACTGACTGTGGTTTAAAGCCATCACAAGAAAAAATATACTTAGTTGAATGTGTGTCAAAATGTAAATGAGACTTACTTCAAGAGATTAGGACAAGTGTGTTAACACAAGGTTCCTCAAAACCCCAAACAGGGAAATAGGGACACCAAGTTTAAGTACATTTTTTCATCTTTTTTTTTACCTGAACATTTTTGCTATTTGATGTATTTGGCATGAAGTTAAGCAAGAGTTTGTCAGAAGGTGAAAGTACAGCAGTGAAGCAAAATACTGCAGGTATCGCGAGACTGCTTTTGATAGATATATACTTCTGTCATACAGCCTTCATTGGTCAAATTTTCTAACTTAATTAGGAGATTTGCTGAAGTCATTTTAAAGCGTTCTTGTGCTATCAAGAGCATGCTGATGTGGACAACAGATTAGAGAAACTCTAGCAAGCACTTTTGCTAGCCTTACAACAACGTTGATTTTGTTTAGCTTTCAAATATAGGTTAAATGTGGACCATACCAGGGAGAAGTAAAAGGGAAATTTTCAATGCTTTGTCAGCTTAGATTTAAGGGGTTTTGCCAGTTTTATGCATCTGAAACAAGTATTAAAAACCGACACCTTAACGTTGGTAGCTTATTTGACTGAAGTATTCACTGCAGGAATCATTCCTGTTGTGGAAGAGCCTTTTTATTGAAAAGAATGTTTAATTTACCACAGACTTATTTCTCCGATTATCTATCGCACTGGATTGTAACAAGACCTGGGTTGTACTGTGTTTAAATATAAAATGAAGAGCTGCTAAAATCCTCAGCTGGGCTGACTTGATGAGACTTCCTTCTGTTTCCTATAAAAGGAAATTGCGTTAAGGCTCAGTGCCCAATGCTTAAGAATAAGTGTTATACACACAATGGCTGCATGTGCTTGTGCTGGCTCTTATGAAGTAAAAAAATAAGTTCATACTGAGCTGCTTAAATGGCACTACTGGGAATAAACCAAAGGCTTCCCAGGATTCAGAGGCACATGTGATACAGGACTTGGATTAGTGTGTTGGTTTCAAAGGTCAGCTGAGCTATTGCTGCTTTCAGTCCAGGTGCTCTCTGTGGGCAGAAGCGAAGGCACCGATGTGCAGTTGAACTGTGCCAATGTTCTGAGCTCATAATGCCTTCCCTACTTCGAGGTAATGCCTGAAGTGCTGGTGGAAATGGAGCAGGTAAGGCTCTGGGCATTAGCGTTGATAGGTTGCTGCTGCACTGCCAGTATGGAATCTAGGGAAACAGACGGGAGGAGAGAGCATTTGCAGATGAGTCTGAAATGTTGGTGAGAGGTGCTTTTAGTCACCCTGTGACTGACATTGGACTACACTAATGTCTGTTGATGTATTCATGACATGGGTGTTTGTCCAAGTGATTGTACATGTAATAACAATTGCAAGTAGAGACCAGACTACTCCTGAATTCCATGTGAATATTGGAGTGAAGAAATAGCCTATCTTGTGTTACGAAGATAAATTACACATCATTTTTGTAACTATTATACTGGTGACAAAAGTGTGAAGACCTCTTTCAGGCTACTTCCTGGTTCTAGCTTGAGCCTTGAGCATTAATGCTTTCCCTTTTTTCCTCTTGCTTTAAGCTTGGATGGCACAGCTTTGTCAGTGTTGCTCTAAGATGCACAGGGAGCTCCTTCAGTCTGTGCCAGGAGGAAGAGGGGTCCCCTCAAATGTGCTTGGAGTTGTTACCTTGGTGCTGCTGAGCAGTGCAGTATTTCTTGGTAGATTTTTTTCTGAATTTCAAGCTATTATTTCAGGTATTGTGAAACAGAACAGTAAGGTGAATGAAAAGTAATTACATGCTGTTAGTTTATTACAAGATGGAAAAAAAGGCAGAATGACACGTGTGTTCCAGGAAGGCAGAAACTGGCTCCCGTGGGTGATGTATTAATTTTTTTGTCCTGGCAATGTCAGTTGTTAGAATTTGGAATCTGATTCTCTTCAACTTTTAATAGATTTCTTATTTATCTGTGAATTTCTGTATTAGCTATTTTTCTCTTGACTACTCATGTAACTGTATTTAAGTGATGCTGAAATAATGGAGGTGAAGATCTCAACAGCAATGTAGCTAAACTCTCTTAGCCTCCAATTCTCAGACATCTACTTCAGTCCTGTGAAAAATGTCAAGCACAGGCACCATTTGTGTCCTTGGGGCTCTGTCTCCAAAACACCCTTTGGATACAGAATCACCTTACGTTAGAAAAGGGCATTTCCCTAAAGGCCTGCGAGCATCAAGTGAGGCAGGTAAGGTGAGGACGAGGAAGCACTGATTGTTCCTTTTCCCTTTTCGTTACAAGTCCTTTTAAACCTACAGCTAACGCCCACTTGCTTTGTACCTTATGATGAAGAGAAGAAACTCTGCCCCCGCTCTACTCCTCCTCCCTCTTACCCTCTCTATCGTCGCAGGAAGGGTCAGGGGAGAAAGGAAAGGAGCCCTGTCCCTAGGCAAGAGCCCTGAGGCTGAAAGGGGCGTAGCTGAAGTTCCTCGGGGCAGTCTTTGGGGGGGGGGGGCGGCGCCCCCTCCTGCGGCAGCCGAGGACCGATCGCTCCTCGCCCACCTTACGTAATAGGCTCACCCACGTGCGCTGCGCCGGAGCTGCGGCGCTCTCGAGCCGGGGGCACGTGGCAGGCCCGCGTGGCGTCACTCATGCCCAAAGGCCCTCGCTCGCGCTCAGGGCGAGACGGGCCCCTCCCCTTCAGGCCCCCGGCTGGGGGGGGTGCGGCCCCGCTGCGGCCGCCCCTTTAAATCGCCGCCTGGGCCCCGCCTCTTCCGCGCTCCGGCGGGAGGTGCCTGGGGCGGCCGCGCTCCCGCGGGCCAATGAGGGCGCACCGTGCCGCGCGCTGCCGGCCCGCCCTCTCGCAGCGCCCGGTGAGGCCAACGGGCGGCGGAGCGGGCGGGGGAGGCGACGCAGGCCCCGGAGGCCCCAGGCGCAGGCCCGGCGGGCCCGCGCGCCGCCGCCGCCGCCATGGTCGGCCGGGAGAAGGAGCTCAAGATCCACTTCGTACCGGGCCGCTGCGAGCTCGTAGAGGTGAGTCGGCGGCCCCGAGAGGTGGGGGGGTCTCCTCGGGGTGCGCAGCGCCTTTCGCCCGGGGCTCTCGGCGGCGGGCTCGGCCGTCCCGCCCTCGCAGGGCCGCGGGGTGCGCGGGCCGGGCCGCTCCGCTCCGGCGCGGTGCCGCTGAGCGGGGCCTTGTCCGGGCAGAGGGGCGGCGGGGCTGGCGGAGCAGCGCCAGGCGCAGTGCGGTTGCGGCGGTGCCGCCTTCCCCCGGGCGCCCGCGGCGCAGGGCGAACCACGTTCACTCCCGCTCGCTCCTTGTGCTTTTCAAGTTACTTCATCAGCCTTCTTTCCTGCCCCCGGGTCGGGCATTACCCGCGAGCTCTCGGAAGGCGAATGATTTTGTGTTTCCTCGCGTGATCTTTACGTTGGTCACCGTACAGATTGTTTTGCAGCAGGAAGTTACGTCTGTCACGCGCCCTTCGTTGTCAAACCGCTGGATTTGAGCGGCCCTGTTGCCCAGAAAAGCTGCGTCTGCAGGGGCGAGCGCGGCGCAGCGGTGCCGCGCGTCCTTACTTCGTCAGGCGTGTTATTCTTTGTTGCCGCGTGTTGTTATCGATAACGGGCAACAGGTGGAGCTTTTAACTAATGCTGTGTGACACTCTGTGACCTTAGCACAGCGCCTTGGGTTCCCTTCTGCTTTTTGTTGCTGTAGGTGATGTCAGAGCTGAACAGCTTAGGCTGAGTGTGGCTTCTGTGCAGTGATTTTTCTGTCACGATGTTAACTCGCAAGGCCCTGTTCTCTCAGCAGCTTCCGTTTTTAGTGGGTGATCTTTAAAATGGATATTTTTGAGTTCCTCGTGATGTTGTCAAGTTCAGTTTTTAGATAAAGCTGAAAAAGTACTCGCATCTTGGTTTTCACTTTGAAACGCATCCTGCTTTTCTGCCTCTGTAAATTGCAGTTTTGATTTGTCTTTTGATGCTGTCTACAGAGTAATCTTAGGTTTTATAGTTTGTTTTACTCTTACCATGTTGTTGCCTCTATATTTTGATAGGAACGAGGCTGACGAGTAGAATTCTTAGATTAACTTCTGCGGAGTATTGAACGTGAAGCACAAGGAAAGGGAGTGCTTTACTATCACGCTCAGAATTGTGCACTGAAGTTGCATTATTCAGAACTAGTTGCCAAGAGGCTGAATAGGGTTGCCTTTTAGGTCAGAAATGCACGTAAAAGCTTTGTTAGCAGAAAGGCTCATCTGAACAAGAGTTTATACTTAAGCCTATAAAACTTGCAGGCAAAAGTCTGCACCTTTGAGTTGTAGAATGTCTTGTCTTTTTTTATAGTATAGGAAGTGCCTTTCAAACTGCTGTAAGTTGTTGGTGGTTATTCTAGATTTATAGGATTATAACAGCGGTGAGCGGTTTCATCTTTTAGTTGCATGACATTATTAATACTCCATCTCTATTTAACAAATACATAACCTATAATCTAATGAAAGTTAAAAAGAAGATGCTATGCTACTTGTGGTTTTAGTTTATTACTAGTAGCAGGCGTAGGGTTTTGCTACCCTCTCTTCTAGAGGACCGTCCCTGTGAGACAGAGCAAGTAACAACAATGACATTTTTAGCTTTGTGAGATATTAAAGATGCTCCAGTTGGTGCCCTGAGTTATATGGTGCTGTTAACACGCATCCACTTGTCTGTGCGTGGACAGCTGTGAGGCAACAGCAGGAGCTTCTACAAATGTAGAGGAGTATCTGCAGGTAGCTGCGGTGGCAACATTAAAATGCAGAGCTCTTTTGCGCTCAGTTCTCTTGTCTTAGTTTCCGCGACAGAAATGCTGTTGCAGCTGGGAGAGATTCCTCAAAAGAGCAAAACATCCCGCAGGGAGAGAGTTAATTTGTGCAGCTTTCATATTACCAGAGTGGTTTTACTGCTGGCCAGGTGAAAGAAGTTTAAACTGGTAGTTGCTTTGGGTTGAATTAATGAGAAACATTTACCATCTGGTTTCTCACAAACAGCTGACTGAAATTAGTCTTGCAGACAAGAGCAAGAGGATACAAGCTGTACTTGTCTCCGCAAAAGTTGTGCTCAGTTCAAGCTGTGCTGCTCGTGTAACATCCTCTTTGTGATGTGCAGGATAAATAAACTGAGATGAATGATGCTTAAAAATGTCAGATTTTACAGATGACGTAGGTTCTTTTCTTGGTTGCCTTCAACTTACTAAAGATGCTCTGTGACATTTTTAGAGAACCTTTCAATTCTGTTTTCTACAACAAGTCTGATATTTATTGGTGAGTCCCCTCTGGCTATAGAGGCGCTGGTAATCTGCCTTCTGACGCTCTGTCCGGACTTTGCCAAGATAAAAAATACAAAACTACAAAAGCAAACGGTTACTTGCATCTTCTCATTTATGTTTTCCAGAGAAACGTGGATGGCCTTAAAAATTGTAAAAAAACTTGTGTTTTGAGATCAAATTAATTGTAAAGATAAAGGTGACTTTTGAAAATGTGACTGGGTGTAGCTCTCGTTTTCAGGAAAAGGTCCAATGTAAATATTAATTTTCACCCAGTAATAAGTTATTTTCCCCCAGGACGTAAGTTATCCTTTGCCTGAAGATTCATTGTTGAGGAAAACACGTGCACTGTGCTGGGAACTCGAAGCAGTTGTTCTGGGATAGGCTGTTTTCATAGTGCACCTCTGCACGTATCCTTGTTGAGCAAAAGCTGTTTGTAAGGGGGAGAGACAGATGGTCATGTGGTAGCGACTTCTGTTGCTTCCTGTGCTGCAGTCAAAAAATAGCAGTGTGTTGTTGCAGTGCTGAAGACTTAAGAATGCTCAAGAGTGACTGGGCTGGTTGAGTGGCGCGGTTGAGAGCAATTACAAAACTATAATAAATTATTACAACTTGCCCGCGTTTGTAAAGCAGTCAGGAAGTCCAGGGTTTACAGTTTCTGAACACCTGGAGTGTTGCTCTGTGCTGGCGTGGGAGCATGTACTTTTATTTTGGTTTTTAGCGGGTTTGTTTGTCATGATAAGTACGAAAAGAAAGCGTGAAAGGAAAATAAGATTGCGCAGATATAGGTCTTAGGTTTGTTGCATGGAAACCTTCATGGTTTAGTTGGTGGTGAACAAACTGCGTGTGAACTGTGTGTGCAACTGTCTCAAGCACTGAAATGGGTGGTAGCTGAAGTAAAGCTTTAGTGTGTTGGACCCAGAGAGAGTTTAAATCATCACATTGCTTCCTGGCGTGTTTTACAAAAACTGAGAGTTTTATCTTCACTTTACTTACCGTGTTGAACAGTGAGGAATTACTGTTCTATTCGATAATAAAATTCAAGTCTTTAATTCTCACAGGCATTGCAGATGGGTGCACAGCGAGCTGTCTTGTGTTGCTGTAGCCTCCAATGGGCACAGTCTATCCAGAATTATATGTTGCAGGATGTGGACCTTAAACATTACATATTTGGGCTCCATTTTCAACAGATGTTCTTTCCCGCATTAGAAATAGTATGAAATGATCAGATTTTGAATTAACTTAAAATTGTGTCTTTGTTAGTGGCTTGCGTTGTTTTCCCCTCTTGTTTTGGAAATAAATGAGTTTCTCCCTTAAGCTTCATGTTCACTGTCTTCAAAAATATGTTTAAATACTTGGCTAGGTACAGTTATTGGGGCCCCCGGGTGCTCGCGTTCCCCAAGACATTGCAAAACACTCGTGTGGCAACAAAAGCTACTTAATATGGTAGCTCTGACTGTAGCCTTGCATAGTTTTTAAGAAAAAAAAAGTAGTAAATGCTATTGGAAAGGAAACTTTTCCTGCTCTTATTTCCCTAGGAAGATGTTGACGTTCCCAGTAGGCGAGTTTTGATCACTGGTGCTACAGGACTTCTTGGCAGAGCTGTGTTTAAAGAATTCAATGAAAATAATTGGAATGCAGTTGGCTGTGGATACAGGAGAGCTCAGCCCAGATTTGAGCAGATTAATCTTCTGGACTCTATTGCAGTTCATGACATTATTCATGATTTTCAGGTAAGTTTGTGGAGTGTGAAGTAGATGGGCAGGGTACTTTGTATGCCTAATAACGGGTTGATAGTGCTGTTCTGAGTTGATGTGGGGCTAGTGCTTTGGCAGAGCTCTGAAAAAGCGATGGCTGCCTTTTCTTCCACATCTGGAGCGTAGGCTTGCTCTGCAGATACAGATCTGAACTTTGCTGTCATCACCGTAGATTGCCCGCAGGCACGTGTCGGCTCGCTGGCATTGATAGGTGAGAGAAAGATATCCATGTGGGTTATTGACATAGTAACGTGAAGCAGTTCTGCTGAAGCTGAAGAATACTTGAATGCAGCAGCAGTAACTGGATGTCTGGCGTGCAGCGCTAGGAAGTTTGCTGTTTTTTCAGTATGACTTTTTCAAGGGGCATATGTAAAACCTGAAAGACGTTACGCGGGGTGCCGTTCTATCAGACGGTCTTCAGTATCTTGTTAATAGTCTGCATATGTCAAATAAGCTGTGGGTAAATGGCTTCTCTAACAGTTTCAAGTACTACTACTACTGTGTGTGATAAAGATATTATTATTGATATTGTTGTAGAGAGTTCAAAAAAAAAAACCCCAACCCTAAACAATGATTTGATTTTGCTGTAAAGTTGAAGCATAGCTGCAAAATTAATGATCATTTCCTTGATGTCTTGAAGCAGCGTGGTTCTATTTTAGTTCCTAAGAAAAAGATGCTCCTCAGAATGCCATTATTAAGAGAAATACCACTGCTTTTATTACTTCAACCAACTTAGTGAAATGCATTTTTGCCTGAGGGAGTTTGTTGCTAGAGTTAGGGCGCAACTGCAATCCCTTGACAATGTTGTTTAAAATTAGTCTTTAATTAATTTCTAGCCTCATGTTGTAGTGCATTGTGCTGCTGAGAGAAGGCCAGATGTTGTGGAAAGCCAGCCTGATACGGCCTCTCAGCTCAACGTGTCTGCTTCTGGGAACTTAGCAAAAGAGGCAGGTAAGGAGACCACCTAAGGGATTTGGTTTCTTGTTGAAATACTGCCCTCGTTTCTACCGGGACGTAAACGCACGAGTTCCTCGAGTGCCGGCTGTGTTTGCTACGCTCAGTGTGCCCTTGATCCATCTTCTGCAAGGGCAGCACGTCTGTCCCCGTGGAGGATCAGCGGACAGGCAGCGCGGCGGGAATGAATGGGGCTGGAGGATGAAGTCCTTTGGAGATTGGTTCAATGTTACTGGGATTTCAAACAAGGCATGAATTAAAATAGACCGTGTATAAACATTTTCTTCCTAGCTGGAGTTGGAGCATTTCTGATCTACATCAGCACGGACTATGTATTTGATGGAACAAGCCCTCCTTACAAAGAGACTGATGTACCAAATCCCCTGAATTTATACGGTAAAACCAAACTGGAGGGTGAAAAGGCAGTCTTGGAAAATAACGAAGGTAAGAAAACACACACTTTTAATAGAGGCTATTTTAACTTAGTTGTATATATTAGCTTCATAGACTGATGAGTCGGTGGTAAAGGTGCAAAAGCATGGAAATGAAATTTAGAAGGGAATGTGTTTAGGAGTACAGGCTCTCTGCTCATGAACAATTCCTGTTGCTTATAGGTTGACCGAAGGTTTATTTCTGACGTGTTCTGATCTTCATTTGTATGGCTAGTCTCTGCTGATGGGCATTCACAAGCCTTTGTCTACTGTCAGTCGGCTCTTCCTAAGGAAAGATAAAATCCATCGTCAGTACGCAGTAACGGCACAAGCTTTACCGCACGTAACGTACAGCTGCTGTTACTGAGGGAGGACGTTCCGATTGTTCCAAATGTCTGTTTAGTTCAAGAGAAAACCAGACTTGCGATTCAATAATAATGCAGATGAAATGAAACCTGGACTTCTAGTGTAACTCTCTTGGTTTTCTTGCCCATCTCTTGTTCGGCTCTCATTCCATAAGCCGTTGGCCATCCACTTTATTTTTACCCACCTAGTTTCCCACACTTACCAGGTTCCTGCTTGTAATTCTTTCTAAAGTGTTAGTAACATACTTCTGGCTTTAAGCAGTCATTTCCTACATTTACTATTTAAATCTTTTCTTCATGAAAATTAGCATTCAGAATATCCAGGCGGAGTTTTAAACATTCTATTTAAGAAGGGAAGTGAGTGCTTTCCTTAGCATTTAAAAAAAAAGACAGGTCTCTTTTTCTGGTTAGTAAGATTTCATTCACAGACTATAAGGAAAGAAGCACTTGTTAAAGAATTTCAAGAAAATAATGTGAGTGCCTTTGCAGAACAGGCTTCTGATGGGTCAGTGTGATACACCCCAATTCTGTGCTGCCTGACCAGGTAATTGAACGAGTGATAAGTTAGTGTGATGGTCTTTCACTGAGTAAGTAGGCAGTACATTTGAAAGTGATAGGCCTTCATATAGGTTTGTCATCACCAGTAAGAAATAGATTTTTGAAAAAATACTTCAATAGGAAAAATCTTAGTTAAGGAAAAATGGATTTAAATAAAAAGTTTTTCACTTCATCTCTTACTGAAAAATACCATCTATGAATTTGACCGTGATGCTGTTTGCTCCCTCTTGTAGATGGTTAATGGAGATAAGACTGCACCACATTCAAGTACGTGTGTGTATCTTGTTAGATCCTTCCCCCAGCTCAACACTTCAGTTGCGTTTTGTAACCTTTTTTGAGCGTCATCTGTCAGGCAGCAGTGGGTTGCAGCGGTGGTATTATTAGCAGAAGGAATTTTGAGATGATGCTGAGTAAGATGCTTGAAAATGTCAGTTCTATTGTTTCATACTAATATAAATGTTTTATTAGTCTTCCAATCGCTAATTTACTACTCTTGTGCAGGTAGACTTGAGTTTATCAAATGTCTGTAGTTGCCTGAAGCACTTCCTTGTCCATTTCTACGGTATAATGCAAAAATCACAACTAAAGAAGTGGGGTATTTTTGTGTATCTTTGAAAAAATTATATTTGACTTTGGTTAGGAGAGGATCTAAGTTATGTGTATTACTCATGCTTAGAAAAAAAGTTTCGGTAGGTTTTTGGAACCATTGGTAATGTAGCTAGTGCTCTCCAAGTCAGAGCTAGCTCTCTGATGACGCAAGGAAGCTGGCGTTTTGTTTTTCTGAAATAAGGAATACTTCCAAAGACCTTGAAAGAGAGTATTTGGTTAGTACAGTGATGGGGCCAGTCTCTTTTCAGTGGTGCCTGATGATAGAACAAGGGGTAACAGGCACAAACTGGAACACAGCAAGTTCCACCTCAGCATAAGGAACAAATTCTTTGCTATGAGGGTGCCAGAGCCCTGTCCCAGGCTGCCCGTAGAGGCTGTGGGATCTCCTCTGGAGACTTCCAAAGCCTGCTTGGACGATGCCATCCTGGGCAACCCACTCTAGGTGACCCTGCTTTATCAGTGTTGGGCTAGATGATCCCCAGAGGTCCCTTCCAACCCCTGCTGTGCTGGCATTTAAAGAAAGTAAGAACAGATTTGCTGACAGACCAAATAACTGGTTTTAGAGCAAGAGGAAATCGGTGTCGTGTTGGGTTTTTATTGGGTTTGTTTTTCCTGTGCAAATACCTCTTCCAGTTCACTCTTCTGAGAATACTCGGTGGTGCGTTAGCTCTTTTGTCTTGTCTTTCTAATAGCTATAGCATTTTCCTACAAATCTTTCAGAACTGCACTGATTGGTGACTTCCACTTCTAATTTCTAATTTTTTTTTTTCTTTAAGCAAGAACATCTATGTTAATTTAATGACTTTGTCATAGCCTTCTTCGATCTCCCCTCAGAGAGGCCTTTTGTGTCTTCATGCCTGAGATAGACTGGTATGATGTATTCTGTGATGAGACATCCTTCTCTTTGCATTTGTTTAATGTTTGGGTAATTTCTCTAACCACTGTCCTGACATCTAGTATTGCTTACTGCTGTACTCTGGGAACCTACTCCTGATTTATCAAGCTTTTTTTTTTTTTTTTTTTTTTTTTTTCAATCCAAGGGTCACCTTTTTTTTTTTTTATAATTTTCTTTTTTTAGCATGCAAAAGCCACCTGAATAGTTAAAAATTTCTGTGATTGATGATATGTGATTGGTGGGAATTTGTGATCTTGATTTTACCCAGGGAGGAGGGGAGTGCTGGAGTAACCCCATAAAGCAGTCGGGTTTTTACAAATTTTTTTCTGCCCCAAATAAGCAGGTTTTTTTCCTCTGGCAGTGTTAACCAAAGCTTGTTAACTTTCTGCAAATCTATGGTGTAAATGAAAAGATGTTTCTAGAAACTGGTTTAATTGATAAAAATGAAATAAAATATATTGAGGGCAAACATATTAATTGCATTTTCTTTGTGATTTATAGATGCTTAACATCACCAATGTGTTTCTTAACACTTCTGAAACACTCCTCAGGATACGCTAGAGCATTCGTAGCTATTCAGAATAGTCTTAATACTTGGAAAATACTCTTTCTTTTAGATGCTGCAGTCCTTAGGATTCCTGTCTTGTACGGAGAGGTGGAAAGACTGGAGGAAAGTGCTGTGACTGTTATGTTTGATAAAGTGCAGTTTAGTAACAAGTCTGCCAACATGGACCACTGGCAACAAAGATTTCCTACTAATGTCAAGGACGTGGCAGCTGTTTGCAGACAACTAGCAGAGAAGAGAATGCTGGTAAGAGTTTAAAGAAACAAACCTCTTTAAGGTAAAAGCAGTTCAAGCTCTCGACTTGGTTTCTGAACGACTGACAACTGCACATAATGTGCATCACTCTTTGTATTTCTGGAATGCCGGGAGGGAGGGAAGAACTTGGCTGTAATACTGCAGTAGCTTTACGTGACAGCGTGTGGATGTTCTGATACTGGAAACAAAAGTGAGGGATAGGACGCATTCTTCAGAAAATTGCCACGCGTCTCCTAGTATACAGGAGAGAAATGCAAATGCCTAACATATTCTAATATGCCTTTTACAACTTGCCATTTTGAACTAAAAAAAAATCCAGGGTGGTTGAATTTACATCTCAAAGATGCCGTTGTTTATTGTATTAAGAACACCAAAGAAGCAAAAATAAGCTACTGGCCTGAAGCACTTCATTCTGCTTATTCATTGCAGCATCTTCACATTAGAACCTTTGCAAAGTAACAAAACCAACCGACTACCTTTATATTTCATACGTATATACTTGGGGGAGGAAATGGACCATGCACATATGGTGACTGTGGTTTTGTTTGGTAGTGTTTATGCGTGGTTTGCAGTTCAATATTCAGAATGTGTGGTGCCTTCTGCATGTTTTTGAGCAAGGGAACAGTACAGGATAGCCGAGTTCCTCCTCCCCAGCTATTTGACTGCGGTTGGTTGGCTTGCTCCTTTGGCTTGCCTAGTTCTACACCATAGAAGCTGTTTGTGGAAAGTCAGGTCAGATACGTATAACACCAGTTTGCATTGGCAATTGCTAGTCAGGAGTTCACTGAAGATGCGCGAGACATTTCTAGAACATCAGTGAGGTGCTCTAACGTGTGTTTCAGGAGAGGGTCTCGCTGGAAGATTATTGTGCTCAACTCTCACACAGAAATTGGTCAGAGGGCTAGCTAGCTGATGGGGTTTGGTTGTTTTGGTTTTTGGTTGTTTTGGTTTTGGGTTTGTTTTTTTTTTTTTTCTTTCACCTGTGTTTCCTGTTTCTTCCCTAGGACCCATCAGTGAAAGGAACATTTCACTGGTCTGGCAATGAACAGATGACTAAGTATGAAATGGCATGTGCAATTGCAGACGCTTTCAACCTTCCCAGCAGCCACTTGAGACCAGTAAGTGATGTGTTTTTTGACCCACAGAAAGATGGATGAGCTTTATCGTTTCAATTAGTACATCTCAGGCTAGCTATACAAATAAGCTTCCTCTTCAGGGTGACCAGTGTGAATACATCTGGCACAGCAGATGCATTGCTGAGGAAGCTGCTGTCTGGTGTCTAACTGGAGAAAACAACAGCTGCTTTGACCTGCAGAATCAGAAGCACTCAGCCAGTCAGTAACCGCTTCTGCACTCTGTAGCAGCCAGTGCTCTGCAGCACAGTTCCCCTTAGTCATGACTAAATCTGTATTTTTTTGTTGTATTTTTGTCCTTAAATAGGTTTACAGACTGACAGAACACGAACTTGAACATAGGAATCTGTAACAACTTTATGTCCAGATTAATTTCTGAATACGTGCAGTTGAGAACTTGAACTCAGTTTTGATTTGCTGAAAACACCTGTCCTGCAGATTTATTGATACTTATGACTACTCTTAAAGGCATACTGATAATGTTTTGAGAATAGAACAGATAAGATTTTATTTATGTCCAAAATAAATACCAAGGAGGTGGAGAACACTATGTTGCTCTGAATTTTTTCTATCCAAATCTGTCTCTTCAAGAATATTGATCAAGATGTGGTTTTGTCAACATTTTAGAGCTTTCTTTTCTACCTTGCGAAAACAGGAATAAAATGTAGAAAAGCATAAATGGTGAGCAGTAATTCAGTGAGACTTCAACTTAAGACCTTCCGAGCCTTTCCAACTGACATCTGTTACATTGAAATAAAGTTAACCATAAAACAAGTCAACGGACAAAACCGGAGACAAACACAAACCAGGAAATAGTTAGGAGGAAAGGAACATACCTGTGTAGAAAGCTATGAAGAAAAACTTCTAAATATGTAAGAATAAATATTTTTCTTGCCGTTTCTGATTAGCTGTTGTTGTGCTGGCCTTTTTTTTTTCTTCTGTTTATTTTTTAGATTACTGATTGTCCAGTTGTGGGTGCCCTTCGTCCGAGGAACGCTCAGCTAGACTGCTCCAAGTTGGAGATGCTGGGGATAGGTCAGAGAACACCATTTCGAGCTGGGATCAAGGAATCTCTTTGGCCTTTCCTTGTTGACAAGAGATGGAGGCAGACAGTCTTCCATTAGTTTGTAACTTTTTTTAGTACAAGTATGGTATGTGGCACTTTTTTAAAAGAAAAAAAAAAATAGTTTTGTATGAGTGTTCTTAAATTGTGACACTTAAGAGTTTTCATTTAATCAGGTAAACCTATGGTCTTGCACTAGTGAAGCCTAAAAAAAGTTCAGTGACAAAAACTGAGCCGATTTGATGTCATGGATCTTTCTTTCTATTTGTATCGGTCTAACTTAATGTCTATTCCTAGTGGGTTATGGTTCTTGGTCATCACTACCATTTGATGCTAAGAATGACTGAGATTACTTGTAGACTTACTTTTGGCTGAAATATGTTGTTGATGCTTCAGGTCTGTGCCATTGTTGTATATACCATTTCTCATATTAAAAGACATGGTTAGTTACTTTATCACCAAAAATACGAGTGTTTTGGTTTTAACTTCAAAGGTGTTCTTATGAAGCTAAACTGAAATAGGAGTTGTTAAATGTTTGTTTTGCTTGAGCTCTGATCAAAATGTTTTTAAAAAAAAGTGAAACTTTATTTTTGCAATTATCAAGTGTACTTTTTATGCTTGAAATATATTCAGAATGTTCTGTAACTTGAATGCCTGCAGCTTCATATTTGTACAGTAAGTTTGTTCTAAGCATTTGTTTTAATGGTGACATAAAATCTAGAAGAGGGTTGGGAAGATGGGGAACAAATAGTTTTGACCTGGGTGTTCTTTGGGTGGGGGGATTGGAGTTGGAGGATTTCTTATTTTTCTTTTTTAGGTTGGGTTTTCAGGGTTTTTTTGAGTGGGGGTTGTTTGGTTTTTTGTATACAAGCATGAGATAGCTTTATCGTTCTATTTTTTGGGGATGGTATTTGGGATTGATGAAATTACTGGGAGGAAGTTGTTGTGAGTCTATCCATGTGAGATGGAGGAAAGCTATTCCAAGAATGGGTAGCACTGCAACTTCTTTTGCACAGCCTGTCAGATCTTGCACTGAGGTAGCTTGTTCTAGAACAGCCAAGCACATGTGTTGAAGGTTTGCACCATAATAATGTAACCGTGATAGTCTAATATAAGCAAATCATCAATCTGCGTACGTCTACTCCTTAGAGTTGAACTCGGTGGCCAGGTAAAGTGGAGGAAGAACATGGTTTTTAATGGTTTAGCTTCCTTCTGAAATTGTAGAACCAACGATATAAATGTTCTGAGATGGCCATCAGATTATTCATAAAGCTAGGAAAAGCTTCATTTAGATGATCATTTATTTTTCTGAGGTTGGAATTCAGGAAAGGAAGATGTTCAGCTTTATTTTCAAAAAGGGGGAACGATGCCACAAAAATAGACCAACAGAAGACCTTCTAAAGGCCAGCTTTACATTTAGTCATTTAATTTCCAACTGGCATATGCTGAGTTCGTACACCCGATTTGTTTTTAGTCTGAGTTCCTTATATACACATGGTAACCTATCTCCAAAATGACAATAAATATATATTGCCAGCATGAGAAACAGTTGTTGATTCTTTCTTTACCATCAGAAATTGTTTATCTGAATCATAAATATTTGCATTTGTTCTTGAAATCTGTGTGCCCTGTCAGTGGTTTGTTTTGGTTTGGGTTTTTTTTTTTTCCCCTCCTTAATTGAATGAACTATTTCCAGATTTAGATTAGGTTGGATTGGTGTTTCTCTGTTAATGTGCTGCTGCCTTTGGGGATGTGGTAAATGCACACGCAAAAAAGGTACAGAAAGTTTTGGAAACGGGAGCCTGAAGCATCCCGGGCCTCAGTGCTTCATCAAGAAGATTGTGAGTACATCTCCTCCACCTGCAGACAGCTAAGTTTTCATGAAATTTTACACCTTTTTTTTTTTTCTTTTTTTTTAATCACAGTCAAATTAAAACTGATATGAAAAAATGGAAATTAGGATGAAAGCCACAAGAAGAAACTATTGAAGGAACTAGAGGTGGTCGGTGTACTTCCTGTTTCATTGTATGGTTGGTTTGTTGTTGTGGTTTTTTTTTGTTTTTTGGGTTTTTTTTGTTTTTTTTTACCCTTGGCATACACAAATCAGAAGTGACAGTATTTTATGAACATTTTTTCGTTTTCTTTTTATCAAATGTGTGAAAATACATGAATATTTGTAATGCCATTCTGGATTTATTGCTGATTTTTGTTAAACTGTTCTCCAATTGCTTATTTCTAGATCCACAAAAAAACAAGTGGATGTTACAATACTGACTAGGGCAGTAACCAATTCTGTATTTGAATTAATTCTATTAATGAAAAGGGCTCTTTTTCTCTAAATTACACTGAGCTGTCTCTTCAAGCCACAGCCAAGTGCTCTAACTGTCCATTCCCTTCAGCTGATGTAAGTTACTTGGCACTGCATCCATTATCCAAAGTGGGGCAGTTTGACCGGGAAGGACAAGGATGGCTTGTAAAGCACCCAGTAGGGATAACTTGGGCATTTTACTGGGAGGGGAGAATTGCAATTCTGAAACTCTGATTTTTTTTTTTTTTAACTTCTTTTTTTTTCCTCACACTGAGCAAATAAGTTAGTCCCACTGACTTAGATGGCAGTTAGTCGCTGTTTATTAATCACCAAAATATAGGAGTTAACTGTCCAAAGTGGGTTTGATTTGTAAAGATGGGGTGGTTCAGCCTTGACCACTCTTAAATTGGATTAGGTTTTACATTTCATCCTAGGGTATATGGAACTTCCCAGGAACCAAAGAAAACCAGACCAAAAAACCAAACAAAAAAGGGACAAAATCACCACAACCCAAATAACAATGTATTGACTTATTTTTTCCTTATCTTCTTCTACATTTGCAGAATCTTTTTTGTGGTTAGAAAAATCTACAGTTGTTCCTACAGGAAGGGTTGTTTTAGCAAACTTGCTTCCAATGCAGCATTCCAGACAACCTTTCTATATAAGGTATTGGCAAGATGATTTAACTTAATTTTTCACCTTTTGTAGTTTGTTACCCAGTCGCCTACTTAACTTTTCCATGGCAAAAAGAGGAGAAGATCCTCATTTGAGTAAGAACCATCTGGAGCTAGTTTCAGTGAAGTGTTCTAACTCTGGGGTAACTTTTAAAGGATGACAGTATGACTCGAAGTTAGAGATGGCAAGAGATGTGTCAAAAAATGGGATTCTCCTATTTGCATGCTGGAGTAGTTGGAAGACCGAAGACCAAGGAAACTAAAATATTAAGGGAATAGGAGTTTTTCCACATCCTATTGCATCCCTTCTCTGAAAAGTTCAGATCTATTCCGAGGCTGTGTTAATGAAACCTATAGTGCCAGTTAGACATTAGTCCAAGGGTCTTGTTACTAGTGCTTTAAAAAAATGTCTTGGGTGCTGTTTTGACAATGCAAAATTTATTCTGAAGTGTAAGGAAAATCAACCTGAGAGGCTTTGAAGGAAGTCACACTGACTATAACTGAATTAAATGGGTAGCTTCTTTCATTCAATAACTTTTACAGCATGGCTCAAAAGTATAACCTAGATGGAAGCTTCACTGTGTTAATGTTTTTAACCGGGTGTCTTGTGGTAATTCTGCCTAAATTCTGGCAAAGTGAGCATGAATATGAAGCTGTCACATCTAGCAAGAATATTCAATCCTTTGGTATTAGTATCTGCATTCTGTTCAGATGCATATGCTAATGATACAATTTAGGAACATTTATTGAGCAGTCTTTTTTCCATTTTGCTCTGTGTATAGTCTCTAAAACAATAATGCCAGAGTCCATCCAGCTGTCATTTCATTTTTTTTATTACCATGACCTGCAGGCTGTGGCAGATGACAAAGGCAAAAGGCAAGAATGTTCTTTCATGTCATGTCTGTTCACTACACAGTTCTCCTGTCAAGAAAAAATGTTCTTCATGTTTAAAAGGTAAAAATCATAGCTTTTCCATATGATAACAGTTTTAAAATTAGTAACAGTCTATCATCTTTGGCATAAATTTTAAACCAAAGTATAGAAAGAACAGTTCCTCTTTTTTCATACCGAGTCAATAATAAGGAATTTTTATACTTCAAGGGTTCCAGTAGGAAATGAAACAACAGTTCACTGTCAGTTTGTGAAGGAAAGCACTACACTTCAGTTATATCTTGTTAGAGGGGGGTTGCATCCTCAGCATCTCCCACCAGAAAGCATAGGGGAAGCTGCCCTAGCGAATATAGCCTCCAAGATGCTCTGTTACTCAGCAGAAGTCTTTCATGACATTTCCCTCCTTTGGTTATAGGTACTTAAGAGAGCAGTACAGATACTGCAGGAGACAGTGGAAATAGTCCTGCAATTTCCCAGTCCCTTTTACTCTCTATTGCTATTGAAAGAATTGGTCATACTCTTCCCCTTTCTTCTCTGGCTTTCTGTTTCTGGCTCCAGAACTATGTGGGTATTTGTGGTTTTGTCAACAAGAGCACGGGAACTGTGCAGGGTCAAAGTCGGTGTGATCGCACGAGACGCGATCTTTGTGTGCAGAGGATAGACTGGTTTCTTTTTACAGAAGCCGCGCCAGTTTCTGCCAGTTTACAGATTGTGGAAGTACAGCGCTCTAGACTCAGTCCGGCTTGAATCGTTCTAGGACTATTGGGTGTTTATATTCATTTATACATTGCTCTTTGTCAGGTAAGGGGATAAAAAAAGACAACTCACGGGTTTTTTTAAAGTCTCATTTTCTGTTCATGCTGCAAAGATGAGCTTCATTTTTTATCTTCCAGGCCTTCTAAACTCAGAAGAAAGATTTCAATGAATGAAATGAAGTTTTTCCTATCATCTCATCTCATTTACTTCTATCAAAAGATGAGATAAAGACCATATAGATTTGTTCCTAAACAGAATGAAAGTAAACCAAAGGTGAAATAAGAATTTTTAAAATGTTTCAGTTCTTTTCTAGGTCTCCACTGTTGTTCTAGGAAATACAACACTGGAGTTCAACAAGATTAATGCAACTTTTTTACTTCCTTTCACGAGAAACATAACTTGTTGACTTAGTGTTGTGCTCTTTCTCTGCCTTCTAAAGCTTACTGTATTAGCATAGCTTTGTAGCACTGATATCCGATAGTATCTGTGCACAGAGAAGAGTGTTGTGTTCTTCAGTGACAGAACTCTGGTATTAAACTCAGTACTTTGTTTTAGTGCTGGGATAAGGGCCTGCAAAATGTTCTCACTGCAAAACTCCACAATGTTGTGCTTCTCTCCCTGTCACTTCATTTTGTTGTTAAAAGTTTGTTGTGATTTAAGTACGGATCAGTTCCAAAAATGGCCTTCTTGTACGTGATAAAAAGAAAAGCCAGGGGGGAAAGGTAGAGACTTATTAGACACCGGTGGCCTTGAAGCCCTGAAGCAATATCTACTACCTATTTCCCAGCAAGTTGGGCTCCTGTGAGTTCAACAGAAACCTGGAATTTTTCAGCTGTGAGTCATTTGGGGAAATTCCTTGGCTGTTTTGGGAAGCACGAAGGTAGAAGAAGCGTTTGCTTTGCAGCAGGAGCTGTGTAGCAGACTGGCCAGTGATGTAATCTCCCAAGGGGTTTTTGTGTAGAGCTGGATTTTCACGCCCATCAGATTTATAAAAGAGGCTGTTGCCAGTTTTCTTTCAAAAAGGTTCAAACTGCCTCCTTGCATTCCAAATTTCCAATTTGCTAGTAAATTCTCAGTTTGCTAAGGATTTGGCAAGCAAGTAATTGTAATAATAATAATTAAAATAAAAAAAAAAAAAGAAGAAAGAAAGGTTTGAACTGAACTTGCTGGATTCCAGAACGCTAGTTTTTCTTAAATTTCAAAATGCAATATTTTTCCTGTTAAATGCTGGAAGAAAAATAAAACTTCTGGCTTAGCCCTGCATATCCACTCTGCTTTTATACTGCAGGTTGCATAGTTTAGGGCGTGCAAGTGAAACAGCACAACCAGATGATGCATGGAATCCTTTTGGTTATGAAAAGCCACATTTCTGGAAACTTACGTGAAAATCTCTAGAAGAACATAATTTCAGTTCAAAACAGTCTTTTAGCATCACTCATTTCTTACTGTGTGTTATACGCATTTCACATAAACCCAGGTTGACAGAAGTTGGTGACATCTTGTCACACACAGAGAAATCTAAGTTACAAAATGGCAGGTTGGCATTTTTCCCATCTTCTGTCTGCTGTCTGGAAGAGGATCTGGCCAAGTCATCGATGCACCTGTCAGTTCTGTATTAAATTACTATAGCTGAAGGAAGGCAGAAGCAATTTGCACCAAATGCTGCATCCCTGAGCAAAGGAGAGGTGACAATCTGATATCCGGATCACTGCACTAGGCTACAGTTGTTTGTAGTCCTCGCAAAGCTAATACGCTGTTTCAAGTTACATATCAGTAGCTTTCTCTCCCCCATCCTTTATGTGCCTTTGAGAAGATGCATTTAAAAGGCTGTTGTGAAACATGCGGACTACAAATGAAGCCGTGGGGTTGAGGATTTTCCTCTGTGTGTTTTATAATGAGAAGGACACCACTCGGAGAACATCTCCTATTCTGTGAAATACAGTGAGAGGGCTACTTGATAAAATCCAGTCATTTCTCTGTCCAGGCGTTCTTTGCTTCAGTGTTTGCGTAATGTGTTAGTTCAGGTCTTAATACATAGAGAGTCACAGAAAAAATGTCATTAAAAAACAATGAATGAAGTCCTGTGTGCTCAGGCTCTTTAAGAAATGGATGAATTAATTCACACAGCCTTGCCTGACACCACCCACCTGTAATGACACACGGGTAAGTGTGTATCTAAATTTACCACATTTCGGTCTTTTGTGCTACAGAGGTGATTGTGGGTATCTGCATTAGAACAGATGGCTGAAAACAATTTTTCAGTGGTTAATATCACAAGAAATAACTACATTTGTTAAGGAGGATGTTCCTGCCTCCCAGTATGTGCTTTGGAGGGACTACACATGTCTTCGGGAGGTTTGGAAAGTATGTTGGGTGTGGAGAGCACGATGGCAGCGAGCTAACTCTTGCTCCAAACCATTCTAGCGTACCTTCAGGAGTTCCACGGTGACCTCTGCCTCTGGGGCATCTGTCAGAGCAGGCACCAAACAGGACAAGCAGTCAGCGGGGTGTGAGGACAGAAGTGTGTGCTTATGTGTGCTGCTGTGTAGGGACCGGTGACGAGAGAAGCTGAAGGGCCAGGAGGGTTGAGCTGCTTTCTACGTACGTGAGGGGCCGGGGGCAGGAACCACAGTTTCAAAACACTATTTTATTCTGCTGTAGAATTTTTCTCTTTGATTATTGGCTGCAATAACATGCCAAAATGGACCATCTAAATCTAATTTATCTTTCATATGAAAAGATAAAACACATTAGTGAACTGTGACAGACCCATGCATCCCTGTCAGATAAGTTAATTTTCATTTATATCAGTGATTTCTGACCCAAGTTACATGAGGCTGATTTACACTAGCTCACTAATGACATAAATTATACAAGGTTTTAACCATTCTTTTCCCACATGCTCTGTAATCAAACTAAAATTGGTTCTTCTTTTTAAGTGGCACATCTTTATTTAAGCTGTTGGTTTAATGTATTAACTTCACAACCAGTCACTCACATACAGAAATGCTTGAGCATCTAGGGGTTACAGCGGAACAGGATCTTAGGTGAACTGTATAATGAGATAGAAATATATAGCCTCCTACAATATACACTGGTTTTGATGAGATTTTGGAGTTAGAGATAAATTGAATGAAGCTTAGCACTGTCTTGAGGGACCTTGAATTGTAGCTTTGAGCTCGGGGAACTTGTGGCTTTGCAGTGTTTGTTTATAACTCTTCTTTGCCTGAATTTGTATTTAATTAAAACCTTAGAGAAATGAGACTTCTGTTGGAAATGACTCCTTTATAACCTGAGAAAGCACTCTCGAGGAGGATTGGCTGTTTTTTGTCACTAACTTCAAAAATAATGGCTGCTGTGTATAAGGTATTTGCCAGCATGAAAAATTGTGCTTGATAGTTATGGGGGAAAAGAAAAAAAAAAGTAAAAAAGTAAAAAAAAAAGTATAGAGAGCAGGGATTAGGAATTACATTAAGAAATATATTACAGAAAAGAATTCACTAGGGGTCCTTACCATCCTTACATTTAAGCATGGGCATAAAAACTTTGAGGCATCAATACTTGGGAGTATCTTGATGAGAGGTAAATAAGGACACAGATTGTCTTCTTACATGCATTTTTAAATTCTGATAGTACTCTCTTGGGATTACTGGAATTCAGAGCGGTATCAAGGAGTGAAGCAATTAAGTGCCAAATCTTTTTATTGCAGTCTAGGAACTGGCGGTGATGGTAGTGAGCGCAACCATGGGGGAACGGACCCGATCAGATCCCCAATGCCACTGCTTCTACCTGGCTCCAGTGACAATTCTGTACTAGTAAGAGTATGTGCTGGTAGGACGTGCTGGTAAAAAGCAAAGGAGGGGCTAAGCAGCTTGTCGATTTTACTCGAAAGAAATCGGGGAAAGTTAATTGCTCCCACAGTTAATAGTCATAGAAGGTCCTCTTGTGCCATTGCACACACTCCTACTATTTGAGCAAAGGGAACAGCTTATCTGGTTAGCAGTTGTGGGAACAATCTCCTGGCCATTCTAGGTTGGCCCACTGGCAGAAGACAGAAAAGACTCACTTGGCTCACGTGTGCAGGAGAAGCTTCTTTTGAACCTTTAAGGCTGATGTACTTTTAACCCCTTGTTGTACATAAAACCATTTTCTGACCTTCTGCTATCCCCTCTTCATTCCTCCACCAAGTTTTGTTAGTCGTCAGTAAGATTTTTAATTGCTTGGAGGTTCTGATCTTCTATAGGAAAGGCCCTGGGGTCCTGGTATACAGGGAGCTGTTGAAGAGCTGCTGAACAGGAGACAATAGAAATAAACTGCAACATGAGGGGTTCAGACTAGGCATAAGCAGAGCCTTTCATACCATGAGGACAATCAGACACTGGAACAGGTCACCCAGATGGGCTGTGCAGTCTCTGTCCTCATAGTTTTTCAAAACCAGACGGGATAAAGCCACCTGTCCTTAACTCAGAGCTGACCCCGATTAGAGCAGGAGGTCAGATTAAAGACTGTGACAGATGCTTAAGATAATTAAGAAAATGTAGGAAGGAAACACTACCTTATAAGCATATAGCTGCCTTATAACACTACCTTATAGCTAGGGGGAAATCCAGAGAGAAAAGATGAAGGTGAGCGATGCTGGCACTCCCAGTACTCTATGTGAATTTATTTGGCCCGGTATTCACGAGAAAGGCTGAAGAGGGTCAAATTCTGGAAATTGGAGTGAGATGTTAAAAGGTTTTATGATTATTCTGGAGCAGACAGACAGTTCGAAATACTAAAAGCTGACAAGGCACAAGGTCAGTATTATACCAGGCGTGGGAAGAGAAATATTTTGAGCAGAACATGTTTTGCCACAGTGGAGCTTCAGGCCATGGGTGTAGGTCTGAAGAACTGAAAATTAACAATGTCCTTGTATATAAGGGGGCTTTATTTTGTCTGAATTGTTTCCACAGGAAGACAGTAGGAAGGGAAGAGTTTGTGGAAAGAAGAGTCCAAATCAAAGCAAAACCAATTTCTCTGTGATGTTCTGTATATTTTCTCAGGATAATTAATCTAATTGTAAACCAACAGTCCTGCAATAGTTTTACTATGCTTGCAAGAACAGGCAATACAAGCATACACAGCCCAATAGGTGACAGCAGCAGGTATTTTCATCCTATCCCACTTGTGTGAACATCAAAGAGGCACTAAGAAGAGCTGCTTGATTCACAGAGGTGAAGCAGTAGCTTCGGATTTTCTCCCTGAGGAACTAAAGCACCATACTTCCTGGTCTAGTAATGATTAGCAAAAGGAAAAATTAACAGGAACCGAGCCTGTGCATGACTATTTCAAAGTCATTAGTGAATAGTTAGCCCCAGTAGAAATGCAACTATGTACACGATGGCAGTGATACACAAAGGCAACAGTTACTAAGTAGAACAAAAGCGTAAAGAGACACAGTGAAAATAGAAGATACTGGCAAGCAAAGTGCTCTACCTTAAAAAAAAAAAAAAAAAAAAAAAAGAAAAAAAAAAAAAGAAAAAAAAAAGTCAAATACATTACTGTGAATGAAGATGTACTTAATAACTAAAATATTAATATGAGTAGTATTAATCTTAGCTTTTTATACAAACAAGATGTAAATAACAATACTGTAAGAGCAAACCTATGCCTTACAGAGAAATTTGACCACACTGAGATGTAAGCAATGTTCAATAGGTTACACAGTTTTCGTCTACAAAGGCATTTCAAGGCTGTCTGGGAACGGGACACTGTGTGGAACGTGCAAATACCTGTCATACACACTGAGTTTCTGAGCATTCTGCAGCAGACAGTTCTTGTCTCAGTTTACACATGGTCCATGTACTTCCTAAGAGTACTGTTCATTTTGGCCTGCCTTTTAAAAGTACACCAGGAATATTATGTATCCAGTTAATGTGAAGTCGATGCATAGTACTTGTTTAAACCTTTACTTGTATTTTTGATATTCCCTCTCTTCATCATCTACTCATTGCAATTAAGTGGGGAGCTTTGCACGATGTCCTTCTCCCTCCTGCCGAGAGCTGTTCTAGTTCATTCTGCCAGGAGAAAAGTACAGCTCCTTCAGCCTCTGGAAACCTGGTTCCTCAAACTGTGGCCATGGGAGCATTACTGGTAAGTGCCTGCATATCCCACAGATCTAGAGGTTTCACTTCTGGAGGTTAATATTAAACTAATGCAGAGGAAGGGAAGAGAGGGAGTTAGAAACAAGAAGTCTAGACAAAAGGAGGGGAACTCTGGAAACACTGGGTTTAGGCCCCTCACAGTAGTGAGCAAAGGACTCTTAGTTCCTCCTCTCTCTGAGGCAATACATGTGGAGGGAGCTGGAGGGAAGTTCAGCAAAATATTATTCTCTATATTCAGGCTTTCTTTTATTTCTCTTGTAGTTTCAGATATCGAGTTACAATTGGTCTCTTTTTTTTTGTTTGGTTTTTGAAGAGGACTTCCCATACAGAAAAGGGAGAAGTAACACAAAAGGCTAAAAGCAGGGCAATATAGGAAACAACAACTACTGAACAGATACAAAAAAAAAAAAATACAAGGAAATTATTTAGTAGTGGAGTGATAAGCTCAGAGATACAGATTTAGATCGTCAGGGCATGCTGAAGATAGATGTCAGGGCCCTGGGGCCCTGCAGCACCTTTTCCCTGACCCTGGCCGGGTTTGGCTACAGTGCAGTGTCAGCCCTGACACTCAACAGCACTGCCTGGGATCCAGCTGCCCGGAGAGGCTCTGTGAGGAGGAGCTGTGGGAAGCCTCCCTGGCCCCTTACCCCCAGAAGTTGACTGCAGCTACCACCACCGTCTGCTCGCCCTGTCAGGCGCAGAGGGGCTGTGGCCAGCGCTGAGGAGTTTGGGCCGCTTGCCTGCTCCACAGGCAGCCCCTCTTGCTTCTCCCTGACCAGGGATGTGTTAAGTAAAGGGACTCTCAACTTGGCTTTTCAGAATAGTCAGGTCTGTATGAAAGGAAAAGCCTGGGTGAGAGTAGAAACACATAGCTTAGAAAGTTTCCCTTCTTGAGTCTTAGTGGTGGCCATTTTGACTTCTTCAAAAAGTATATATTTTACTGATAATTTATGAAAGCACAAAGCATGGCATTAGGCATCAGTAAGCATCTAATAGAAGCAGAATGACTAGCAGAAGATTGAGAACACTGCAGGCTTGTAAATCTGATCTCAGTGGCAGAAAATACACGGAGAGCAATTATGCACCCAGAACATTTAGATATATGTAACTGCTTAAGGGGTAGTCAGCATGGATCCTGGAAAAGAAGATTAGGCAAGATAAATGGGCTTGGCAGCTCTGAGTAGGCCGGGCAGAGAGAGTGGATATCATTTATCTGGATTATGGGGAGGGAGGGGAAAATTTCTTAATCCTACATAAACCAAAAGATGACTCATTTTCAAAGTCCATAAACATAGCTTGAGAAAAGATAGCTGGTGGACTGGATTATGGCAGTTAGAGACAACAGGCATAAATATCATGTAACACTTTTATTACAAAAATTCCCCTTCTGAGTTTAAGAGACTGATTAGTGAACCCCTGAGGCTTTCTGTTTCTCTCTATTGCATGTAAGTAACCCCTACTGACTTCAGTACTGTCCTGATATAACTGGAGTGACTGCAGCAGCTTCTCTATGGAGGCTTCATCCTGTATTCACTTAGCAATACCTACTTTCACAGCAGTTAAGAATAGAGGAAAGGCTCGAGGACGCTGGTAGTAACTAATTTACTCATTTTAGGATGTGGTGGCATGTCTGTTAAGACCATGTGTTGCATTAACTCAGGAATGGATACCCCTGGAGCCAGGGAAACTCTCTGCACCTCCATCTTCAGTTTCTTCCCCACCTCCAGCAGCCATTCCTATGAGTTTGCTTCTATTGTACAAGAAAAAAATCAGAACTTAGCTCAGAGCAGAGTAGGGACACCTTGACCATAGAGTACTTAGCCTGGACTGGAAAATTCTTCATGGGCTGGACCTCAGTGGGGTTTTTGTATCTTCCATTGCAGTTGTACTCGGTGTCCATCCGAGGCCTGTCCTTACACAAGGGCTGTCCTCTCCTCCATCAGGCCGTGCTGCTGGCAGTGCCACTACTTCAGAGCGAGGCAGCCCACACGCTCCTGGGATCTGGGAACACTCAAGTAACTTCAAAAGCTCATTTTAATTCTGCACTGAAGGCTTCCCCTAGTTTATCCAGGGAAATTTAATTGGTCAGAGTAACTTTCCAAGGTGACAGTCTCATTTTGTAGATTCGGAGCACAAAGTGAGCACGGGGCTTCTCACGTTGTAAGGACGCGTTTAAATGAACGCACCACCTGCTTTGCTGGCTGGATTGTAATGCAATCCTACTCACGTTGTGCTTTATAATGATATCTGCGCAAGAAACTACTTTTTCGTACAAGCCAGTCCTGAAGTCTGAGGCCGAAGTCATCCTCACCCCTCAAACCGCGCAGCGGCCATTAGCGAAAAGACTCTTCTGAGTTTTGTGCGTCCATTGCTCCTTTCTGAGAACGAAACCCCGCAATGTGCACCACGACTCCAGTGCAGGAGAAACGTGAAAGCAGAGGAGACAGACTGAGTGGGCCAGGTCAGCGCAGGGCCGGGCCGGGCCGGGCCGGGTCAGGTCGCTGCTGCCCCCGCCCCGCCCCGCCCCGCAGAGGCCGGTGGTTCCAGAACTCAAAATGGCGCCGCCCGGCGGAGAAGGGAGGACTCGCGGCGCGCGGGGCCCCGGCAGCGCGGGCTGGAGGAGGTGGCTGCAGGTTTCATTTTATTAATGTTTTTTTTTTTCTTATGTGCGTTCGGGGTTCTGGCGGGGCTGGGCTCGGGACGGCTGCTGCATGGTCTTCCCCTCATCCCGTTGAGGAAAGTTCAAGAGAAATTGCTGTGTGTGCTTAGGTATGGTGGTCTTTTTTTTTTTTTTTTTTTTTTTTTTTTTTTTTTTTTTTTTTTTTTTTTTTTTTTAATTTTTAATTTTATTTTTTTTTTTTTTATAAGATTCGATTATTTCTC
>JANHGN010021218.1:0-65786 GCA_024605025.1 Megaceryle maxima
TCCTGGAGGATATGCTAAATCACACGGAGGACAGGGAGGCAATCCTAGGTAGTCAGCATGGATTTACTAGGGGCAAGCCCTGCCTGACCAACCTAGTGGCCTTCTACAATGAAGTGACTGCATCAGTCAACAAGGGTAGACCTATGGATGTCATCTACCTGGACTTCTGCAAGGCCTTTGACACTGTGCCCCACAACATCCTCCTTTCGAAGTTGGAGAGATATGGGTTTGATGGGTGGACTGTTCAGTGGATAAAGAACTGGCTGGATGGTCACATCCAGAGAGTGATGGTCAGCGGCTCAATGTCCAGATGGAGGAAGGTGATGAGTGGTGTCCCTCAGGGATATGTGCTGGGACCAGTGTTGTTTAATATCTTCATTAATGGTGGTTTATTCAAAAGGGTTTTCAATGATAGGACAAGGAGCAATGGTTTTAAGTTAGGAAAGGATAGATTTAGACTGGATCTTAGAAAAAAGTTCTTTAACATGAGGGTGATAGACCACTGGAATGGGCTGCCCAGGAGGTGGTGGAGGCCCCATCCCTGGAGTCATTTAAGGTCAGGTTTGATGAGGCTCTGAGCAACATGCCCTAGGTAGAGATGTCCCTACTTGTGTAGGGAGGTTGAACCAGATGACCTCTAGAGGTCCCTTCCAGCCTAAAACATTCTATGATTCTATATGTTACACAATGAATTTGTTGTATGTATCTTTGTAACTGTGGGGAGCTTATTACCCAATATGTGGCTAGTACATATTGAAATAATTCTACTAAATCAAGTGTCTAGTAACTTTTAAGCAGTTTTGTTGAATTTAGAACAAGTCTAGGATCAGTCAGACAAACAAGACTGACTTGATTGATCATGTTTCTGTCTTTTTGTCATGGAAGACAACACTCATGTAACCATTCTACCATGAGCTTACCGATTCACAGCTTTTTCCTGTATCAAAGAATAATTTCACAGGCAAGTCTAAATCTGGTTCTTGTACGTATGTGTTCATATTCTGACACTTCACTAGAGATTAAAAGTGTTTCCTTTTGAGAGAAATAATTAAGTTTACAGTAATTTACATAGTTTACAATTTATTCATGAGGACAAGTTTCCTGTTATTAGAAAATGATTTTTAAATACCTCATTTTCTCTCCTTGGTGTTACTCAGCCTGATTTTATATATTCATAAGATTGGATGAATTCCCTAGTCATCTTAACTAAATTACAGCTCAAATATTTAGAAATTTTATTAATTAAATGAAGAAACATATCTTTTCTGAGGCACTTATCTCTTTTTTATAAAAAGGTATACCATGAAGAGGCCAAAGGCATTTTATAGTTCCTGCTAGGGTCTTTATGCATACACAGCCATGAAAACAAACAAACAAAAATCTGCCTTTTGTGTTTTTTCTTTAAAAAAAAAAAAAAAAGTTCTTCAGGCTTTCTTTCCTTTGTCACCAATAATGAAGTAGATTGAAATGAGTTATGCAGATCTGGTTTGGATCATTCATTCCATCCACTGAAGCAAGCCACCTAGTCTAGACAGCTATAGAATAGTAGCTGGAAAATATTGAAACCAACCTATGACAGTTATTGAGGTAGTCTTCATGACCCTATATTTAGCACCACACTTAGGAGCCCTTTTACATGTTACTCTTCTATTGTTCAACTAGTGGCATCAATAAAGACAAAAATAAAATCAAGGAAAAGAACAAAACAAAATCAACCAAACAAACAAAAAAAAAACCCCAACAACAACAAAAAAACCCCGTGGAATTCAGTACAAGGTCCATACTATTTCTAGTGATACAGAATTATAATAGTAAAAATTACTACAACATAAATTCATCATGAAAGAAGATGAGTGATTCTTCATTGAAATGAGTTATTGTTAACATGCCAGATCCTCTGTAAAATTAGTCTACCAGTTTAATCAACTGCATTAAAAGCAGAAAGAAGGAATCATGGGTATAGTGCAAACCTGAGGCTTCCTGGAACTCTTCCTTCATCCAGCATCAGTCAAGCCATTCTGAGTGTGCCTGCACACAGCAGTATGCAATACAGAATTTGTGCTGTCAAGTAAGGAGCACCATAGTGAGTATAAAAAGCATAGCTTTAAGTGCCATTGCTTAAGTTAACTCTCTTCTATGTAGTTATTGTATAGATATTGGGGACCAGACCTGGAGGGGAGGGCAGGTGGGACATCTGAATTTCAATTGTAAATCATTGCAGCAGAACAATAATGATACCAGAAGCAAGTGTTTGATACTTAATGCTCTCTGCAAGAATAAATCATGGTTTATTAATGATAATTCAACAAAAATAAACCCCTAAAATTATCATTAATGGAAATCTGCGTCATATGGTAACCATAATTAGTGTCGCAATTTGCATTTCTAACCACAGTAATGAGAACTGTATTCAAATATGTTTACTTTCCTACTCTACAGCTGAAGCTTATTTAACCATACTTTTATTACAGCTGCTAGCAAAAGGAGCATAGCCAGGGGGTGTCCCAAGACTTGTTGAGATTAATACCATCTGAAGCCTGAAGTATACACTAAGCTGATTCCTTATAGAATGTGTACATTGTAGAGTTAAAGAACCATCTAACACCCCAAACAAAATGTTCTATACATGTATACAAATCTTTCAGCCTGAGAAGGTACAAATGTAGAGAGTCAGTGTCATCTAAGGATACTGAAAATACTACTAAATGAGACAGTTTATGCAAGATATTTGGAATTCTTAGTACATTATCAGTCAATACCCATGGCCTTTAATAGGTGTAAAACCTTCTACTTCTGTACTTATAAATGCTTTATAATCTGCTATAATTGTATATAAGGTGCTTAATATATCTCAGTCATTCAGTACTCTTTTATTCATAAAACTTTAATAAGAAAGATCACACATTTCTTTTAGTTCATCAGATATTTTCCTATCACTTGAAGAGCAAAATAGTCTCTATATACTCTAAAATCTTTCCAGTAGAGTCAAGGGTGACAATAATATATTAACTAGCCATGCTACCAGGCAAAATCATTTATGTAGCAGCATGCTATAAGTGTAAAATAGATTTAATCTGTAGAAAAACAGTGTATCCTCCAATACTTTATTTAAAAATGTGCATAGAGTTTATGGGTAGGTGTCTGCAGCATAACTCACTACCTCCTGAAAGCACCCAATTGAGATAACATGTCACAGAATCCCTTCCTGCTTCTTCATTTTGCCACTTTTACAATGAATCTCTCATTTTCAACTGCCAAAGTCTTCCAAAGATCCCAGAAGGTCATGGGGTGTGATGAGAATGAATCCTTTATATAGCAACTTGGATGAATAAAGCTTTTTTACTTCTGTAAACACAAATTTGACATGACATTATTTACTAATTAACAATTTTTTTTTCTTTGATGGAGAAGAATATTACAGTTTATAGCTGTAGGAAAATAGTACTTTTGGAAATCTTTGAAAATGTCTGCTATATTATCATAAGTAGCATAAGACAATTTCATAAAGAGGTTTTGTTATATTCTAGAATATATTTTTCATTAGAAGTGAAAACACATGCAAACTCACTTTTGATTTTAATAGAAGAGTATACTCTTTTCCCATGGAAACAATTTTTAATCTATACTTCCAGAACCTTACAAAAGAAGATAAAATGTTATTGTTATTAAGCATAACTGTAGACAAAAAAAAAAAAGCAATCCTTTAAGAAAGATGACAGGGATCACAATAAGCTATTCAGTGAAAAGTTGTCTGCAAAGTTGTCCAAACCCTGGCCAAAGACTTATTTTTAGGTGTTCAATCATCTGTAGCATTTGAGTTCTATACAATGAATTCCATCTGCTTTCAGCTTTCCTTACTTTCACAAAGCCCAGTCTCTGCTATGCCCTAGGATTCTTGGCACATGATGTCAGAAGTTCCTTCTTAACATTGGTAGCTGTGAGCTATCCATGTTAAGTAGGTACAGGGCCTTCACTTTGCAGATTAGACTCACACAGAGAACTTCAAGCGTGTACATGAGACTATGGAAAAAAATATCTGTGTGGATTTGCTTAATTGTGTGCTATTCCAGATATTAGATATTTTAAAGTTCTGTGTGGAGCATGGCTGGAGTGTTGTTTATAAACATGTGTTATTCAGATGTAGACAAAACCAACAATAATATGTGCATTTTTTTCCACAGTTCTCGGGCATTTTCTAAGATAGTGTCAGTCTTCTGTGATTACAGCTTCTATGATCATCAGTTCAATATTAGTCCATCTAATATGAGGTACACAGAGGGTCCCTTCTACAGCCTTTAAGCCTCAGTCTCATGTAAGATATCAAAATATTTTTCTTTTTGTTCTTCAAAACCCTTTCCTTTTTCACTCTCTACTATGTCAAGGTTAATTTGTCTGCTTTATCAGCCTTCTTTGTTCGAAAGGGTTGTGTTATCACTTAATCTTTAATGGCTTAAGGAAAAATGTATCAAAGATAACACTTCATGTCTGTTAGAGCACCAACATATTCAGGTTCTGAAAATCATATTAACTCACCTTTAAAACAGATAATAGATTTCAAAGCTAACAGTTTAAAAAAAAAAATGTAGAACTGAGTTGAAATATAAGACACAAGGATAAAGACTGATAATACATTCTGCTACAAAATTGCAACCAAAATCTTCATAATACTCTTGTGTATACACAGTTAATAATACAGTTAAACAGTAAGAATTGTCAGAAGTTTCACTTTGTTTAAAATCATTAGTAACTTAAATGAAGTATTTAAGCCTGCTTACTGGAATTAGCATCAGTGTAGTCATTTCTTCTTCAGACTTCACAGAAGGTTCAAGTTCCAAAACAGTTGTGTTACCTATTGCATTCTTCATGCAACATAAGGGGAAAAAAAAAAAAAAAAAAAAAAAAAAAGGCATCTGAATAGATTACTCTCATTGTACTTTATTAGCATTCTGCTTTTTTAAAAAGAAAAAGTCTTTTTCTTAGGAAGAGTTTCACAGAGGAGTTTTTTAATTCAGCGAAGATACTGTGTCAGTTTTTTGGTTAAATTGGCTAAAATAAGGAATGAGACTTTAGTCCTTTGTTCCTGTCAAATTTTGCTGTCAATGAGCAGTTGGCAGAAAGAAACTCTCCAGGTGGTATAAAACTGTCACAGTAGCCAGTCTGTAAAGTAGCTCTGACCTAACTGTTCACCCCCATATGAGCATCAGCTGTATGCCTACTCTAAATGTCCAGCAGTACCGTCAGTTTTCAAGGAGTTTTTGAACAGTCTTTTATTTTTCAGTGTTGCTCTTAAGATTCAGTATTTTTCAGTGAGCTTAATTTTTCTAAAGCCATGAGGACTGAGAACATCTTTCTAATAAATGACAGTTGAGAATCTGTTAAATTAATCCAAGGGATGCTTTAAAACTCGAAGACAGATAATAAGAACATGAGAGTTAACAATACAAGGTCAGAAGTGAAGAAGAGTTGTGTTGAAGTCAAAGCCTATGACAATATTTCTCCTTTAAACTTGCAGATGTGAGGATTGGTTTGTTGGTTTGGGTTTGTTTTTTTGTTTGTTTGTTGTTTTTTTTTTTCAGAAAAGTTGGTTTCATAAATCCCAATTTCTTCTTTTGTTCTGGAACCTGAACAAATTTGTAAGACCTCATGGTAAACAAAATCAGGGAAATTCTATTTTTCTTCTTTTTTGTTTGTTTGTTTGTTTTCACATGCCAGGTTAATTTGCAAGCAGTTCCCTGACTGTTCACCATGCAGATGTAAAAACTGGTATGTTAGCACAATGAAATCAGTGATGCAAGTAACACTTGGCAGGGGCTTAATCAGTTCTGCTGGTGAATCTGTCACTAGTCTAAATTATTACAGGCCAGTTTAAATTTTTATGGGTCTATTACCTAGTCAACATTTTAATGCTTTAATCTGATGAATCGTTAGTGATGAACTTTTGTCTCATCATTATACCTTCTTTCAATAAGTCACTGTACATTTAAACTCACTGAAGAACTCAATGGAATTATCATCTGTTAAACTGTGTACCAGCTTTACATAATGCAGATCACTTTACAGGGCATACTTTAAATGAAGATAAATAACACATTTCAGATTTTTAATCTTCTTTCTGCTCCACTTTTTCTCCTTTTTTATATTTTTGAGAACTTTAATCTTTAATGTATGTTATACCTGATAGCAGTAAGCTTTTTCAAAAATTAAAAGAGGACGAACACTGGATTCTGGCTGCACAATGTTCAATGTTAACTAATTTTTTGTCTTCTTGTTTAGATCTCTAAAACTTAGCATCAGAGGCCAGAGTAGAAGGTAAGTTTCAGTCTAAAATGTTTATCTGTCAATGTGAGGAAGACAAATTGATGCTTAAAAATAAAAACATAAAAAATTATCTCTACTGAAGAACAGATATTTTTTCACATTTTTGCTATTGTGAAATTACAGGTCTAGTTAATAGAGACCAATACAGCGGAAGTAGTATTAAGAAAAAAAAATTATTTTCAAATAAGTAAAAAATATAGGACACTTCTGGAAAAAGGTGTGGAAAACTGGAAATCCTCTATGAACTGCTTCACTACCCTCATTTACTATATGCTATCTGATGTTAATAAAAGCCACTTACAACAATAAAATAAGCTGTTAGGCCGGTAGTAAAAGAAAGTAATGCATAGTTTCAGAAAGCCAGGATGTTACTGACATTAGAACTAATCAGGAATAATTTTTTTTTTTTAACAGTCAGCTTAATTTTCTTCTGATTTTATCTGAGTTTACATGTTCCCTTGGAATGTTTTTGTTTAATAAATCAGCAATTTCTAATGGAAACCCTTTCAATATAATGTTTTCAACCAGCCCAAGCCATCATGATGGTGTTTTTTTTATTTTATTTTATTGACATAATTCTTAATGCTTTTCATTAGATTATAAGTACTGTTTATAAAGAAAAAAAAAAGTTAAAGAAAAGGAAGATAAGAAAGGTCTAGACCACTGTCAACTTTTTATTACATAAAACACAAACTGCAGTAGAGTAGTTTGTCTGGGTCAGGCACATATATTTGCTGAAAATACAGAAGTTCATTTTGTGGTGTTGAAGCTGAAGCCAGTAGCAATGAGTTTCAGGTCCCAGAAGCCTGGTCCGGTGGCTGTTCTGTGGGGGCTGGGAGTAATTCCCTGGGAAGTGTGCTCACTGCCACACACCTGGCAGGGTTCCCTTGCACTCTTAGCTGCCAATCCAAACAAGAGCATAAGTAGAACAGTGACTCCACATTTGTCCCATTTAACTGTTAAGTTATTGAAATAGTTTGAATGTAAGCTTGGGGACCTGAACATGCATGGCCTTGTTTTTATTTAAAAGTGCAGTAAGAAATCCTCATGTGAACATCCTTTATGAATAGAGATGGAGTCTGTGTGAAAATAATAGCTTGAATGATGAAAAAGGAGGAACTTGTCTCCATGGAGAGGATCTCTGCAGCATGCTGTGGGAAAGCCATCTGGTGTCCATCTACATTACATCATTTGGTTTTGGACCATTCTTCTTGAGATAAAGAAAGAACCCTGAACCATCTCATTCTCCTTCTCTCATGCCACACCCCAGTGCAGAGCACATGGACTACACATCTTCCAAACTTTTAAATCTCTTGCTGTGCTTCAGATGTTGCTGTAACACAAAAATACCAGGAAGGACATATTTTATTCATCTTTCAAGTGGCCAAAATTTGCAAGTAGGAGTACCTATCAATTTTTTTCTTAGCGCTTATACAGCTTCATGTATTAAGCAGCCCAAGATTTTTCTCAGCTTGTCTAACAGTTTTGGAGGAATTTGTTATAATGGGGAAAATTCTGCAATGTAAATCACTCTAGAAAACTAAAAGAAATATGATTCACCATAATTACAGAGAAATTACATGTATTCTCTTTAGTCCAGTTTCTTCAACCAAAGACAGCTGAAGCACACACACAAAAAATATGTAGACTTACTTAAAATACTTGAAACTATTTGCATTAATTCCTACATAAACGGCACCCCTGGAGTTAGACAGCAAACGATGGCTCTGGCAATAGATAACCAGTAATTTTTTCCTGAAACCACATTAATGTTCTAAATAATGCAGCCACTTCTGTGTTAAAATTTCATGAGCTTGATTGTAATTATTCTTCAGTTTGTGGCAGTCTCAGCTCTAAGGTACATTCTACAAGGCCTACTCCAGATCTAAAAATAACAGCAGCTGTGCCTGCTTTGTCCTTTTTTGACACTAGAAGAATGTAAATATGGATGGAAAAATCCACTTGCATGTTATTAAAAGGTTGCCAGCTATGCACAATTCCTGCCTTAGATTTAAAGGTGTTCTCTACACGTCTTTTCCCTCAAAATCACTAAGCAAATAAGTGAACAAAAACATCTAGACAGCCTGACAGTAAGAAAAGACAACTTTTCAAAATCACTTGTGGGCAGGAGAGGACAAGTTATGGTCTCAGTGTGGAATTACAACTTCACAGAAGAATCCCATTGGGAATAGGCATGTCCTGGACTTTACCAATGACCTGAGCAGGAACTGATTTCTAGTCCTTTATGTAATTGGTATCAGTGTGGAAACCCAGACTTTCCCCTTCTAGGGCATTTGACACAGTTTCCTCAGCTAGAAAAGTTACAGTAGGCTGTAACAATCTCCACTGCTTAGTTAGCTTCTTACAGGAACAGTCCAAATCCTGGAAATTCCTCAGTATTTCACAGTACTTATACTGAAAAACACAAAAATAGCCAGGTTTTATCACACAGTCTTCTCCTTGTGTTTGTGGAAATACATACTACATATGTAAGTAAATTATATGTCTTGGAGGCTTGAATCAATTCCTTATTCAACAGGAGTAGTATGGGATCTTATTCCATAGTGTCTTACTACTTTTTAGAAATAAACAGTTTTTTGCTAAAATTTCAATCTCCCTTAACTTTCGCCTTAAGTGATTTTTTTTGAAAGTTGGAACACTCCAACTATGTTTATGTTTACCTTAAAGGATTAAACTACAAACAAGTCTTGTAATCTTGGGAAAAAGAGCAAATGGAATTGTTGTCTTACAGGATGTTTTGCAATGGGAGGTGCTGGTCCATTACGGTTCCCATAAGAAAGGCACTCAGACTCTGTAAGATATCATTTTAAAAAACATTTATTAGAGCTAGAACTATAAGAAGAGAATAGCAGAGATAACCGTACATCCTCTTAGTTGCTGGGAACCCATGCACAGCATGCAATGCAGACCATGTCCATAAAAGAGATTCTCCTCTTTTAGTCATTTGAGTTATGATTGGATTCTTTTACAAGGAAATTACTCAATCTATCATTTCTACATCTGAACAGAAGTGATGTTCACATGAGAACTTCTTGCTGCAATTTTAGATAAAGGCAAGGCCATGCAGGTGGTCTAACCACTGGCACCATGTGGGAGCTGGCAGAGGTCATCCTGCACCCAAGGGATTTGTGCCACACCACACAGTCCCAAAGGCCATACTGAATGTGGAGCACAACACAGGCTTGGACATAATCAGGGTAACTTTTACGTGGATCACTAGCTCATTGATATGCAATGGTTTGCCAGTCAGGATCAATACACAGTGAAAAGTAGGGCATCTGTTGAAAAGCCAAAGCGAGTGATAGAATAGGAATAGGATAGAACAGGAATACAGAAGAAAATGTCTAAAAAGAAAAAAAAAAGTTTTTCTGATTCTATCCAGGGGGAACAATGGATACTTAATTTTCAAAATATCACTTTTACAGATACTCTTTTACAAAATAGGAACAATATCAAGCTTCTTTTGACTTGCACAGGTTTTTTGAATTGTGGGCTTTTCATTTGATTCCCAGACTATTGAATTGAAACTGCTTACTACAGAAAATCAAGGTATTTTACATGGAACAATCTTCCTTTAATTTTCCTTAACGCTGATATAATCATCAGGTTCAATTCAACAAAAGTGTAAGCATCTGTCTACCTTTAAATACAGGTCAAATAATCTATTAAACATTTCCACTGTGGGCTTTCTGCATTTATTTCACCTCCTACTTCTGCTGCTAAGTCAAATTGACATTTCATTACAATCACCAAAACTTCTAAAATGCATTTTGCTATTCATACATTTAAAAACTTTGTTGACTAAGAGATCAGGTAAGGAAGATACTGTAAAGGAACAAGTAAAAGTAATGAATTCAAATCCAGAAAGGTCAATTTTAAAAGACAGAAGAGGGGCTCCAGCTAAGCAACTTTGGGTCACAGTGTGTTTAGCTTCTCTGTAAATCCATTCTAAGCATGTATAACTTCTCTATATATGCTTGCTAAATATAAGTATTTTTTTAATTATTTTTACTTTGTCTTGCTATTCACCAGAGTTTATCCTCTGTGTTATTACTACTGTATCTGTACTGATTTAAATGATCTGGTATTACCTTTGTTTTTGAAGATTTTGACAAAATATTACAATTTATTTTGCTGTATACACAGAGTAAGGGTGAAGGGAGAGTTCAGACCAAAAGGAGTTTGACAGGACAGTGTCTGTCAAAAAGGGCAAGCAATAAAAGCTATTGTTCAGTTATCAAAATCTCAGTAATTCAAAAGTCAGAATATTTTTTCCAGCTATCAAAGGACATCATAAAACCCAAAAAGCTGCTAAACTGCAACAGCTTCAATCTTTTACAGATTATTAAAGTTAAAGGATTTAGGGGTACATACTATTAATTGTTTTACCCTTGTGAGTAGGACACCAAAGAGGAAATTACTCTTAATTGGAGAATTAATCAAAGCCATCAGAATTTAATTAAAAAAAATAAATTACATTAATATTCTGTTATGATACTTTAGCATGCATGTAAAGTGTGTGGATGTTCTGTAGATGATTTTTAAAAAGCCAGGTCACTTGTTAAAATGTTACACAACGGGAAAAGCAAAAACACTAAAACAATCTTTTCAGACTAGCAAAAGGCTCGTTCAAGTTTTGTTATTGTTCTACCATAAGCGCCTGATAAGAAAAAAATCAGCATTTCTATTTTCAGCTATATTTCTATATAGCTTGTCTTACAGAAATTCTTGAGTTTATAGTAGCATTTAATGCAGAAAGGTAGTTTCTTCAGGTTAGCACAATAGGTTCTATTTGCACTGAGCTAAAATTAGTGCATTTTTTCAGATAACCCACTGTATTACCTATGTTTTAATTTCTTGTCTCTAGCACATAGTAGGAAACAAAAATCACAATTCATACACCATATATAGTAGAAATTACTGTACAAGCATAACACTTAGGAGTTCATTGTGATAAACCCTCTGATACTGAATATTTTTCATCGTGAGCAGTCCTATTGAAGGCAATTTACAAAGTCAGGAAATTAAAATCCAGCTTTGTATTATTGAATACAGCAGTAATTTATAACAGCTAATTCCCTTAAGTAGTCATCTTTCTGAAGTTTAATGCAATACAAATTACAGGAAAAAATAAAATCTCATAAGCATCTTAGTAGTATTCTGAGAATTCAGGGAAGTGAAATACTGAGTTTGACATAATAGTGACATAACTGTTTTCCATGCATATTCCTTCAAATTTCAACTCAAATGATAATTTAGCAACAATTCCTAGCTACATGATAAAAATCTCAGTTATTTGTGAAATCACTCAAAAAATTTTTCTACATTCTACATGTTCTAGAAACAACTAATTCTGCGGTCTTCTCAGTATCATTGTCTTTTGTTGTTTATAACACCTTTGTAAATGTTCCCAAGTGACTTGAAACATTCACCTGGTTTATAAAGCAAGCTCTGCTTTGAGTAAATTGGTAGCACAAATAACAATAGCACCGTCATATTTTATGGGTGAAGTATAGTTTGCTTTTAACAAGTCAGCCAAGTTCTTGTGACATTGTGAAAAATCAAGGCCTTTATAAAAATTGTCTAGCAAAATGTATAAAGGATACTGCACTATAACTTAAGGAAGATAAGCACAACAGAATTTCCATAGACAGTGAAAGAGAAATAAAAAGATACTACAACTGGGCATTTTCAAAAGGAGAAAAAAATTAGAAGATAATTGTTAGATGTCTGCAGCATGTTTATCTGTCTCTTTCATAGAAATCCATGCATAGGTTTGTAGTATATATCCTAACCTGTGCCACTGGTTATAATGAAAAAAACCCTGTTGCAGATTACAGTCTTATACACATTTGACAGATTATTAGATAAAAATTCTTCCCCATCTAAACCAAAATACAGAAGAGCCCATGAAAGCACAAAAGTTTTTTCACAGCATTCTGTCACGGTAGATATAAGATTTTTAAAAAGTATTATCATAGAAGTATAGAATCATACAATACTAGTTTGGAAGGGACTTCAAGGATCATGTAGTCCAAACTTTTAAGGTAAACTATATATATATATATATATAGTTTAAATGAGATGGCCCATCACCCTGTCAAGCTGAGTCTTACAACTGTCCAGTGTAGAGGAATCCACCACTTTCTTTGGGACATTATTCCAATGTCTAATTATTCTCATGGTGAAAAAATTTCTTCTGGAGTCCAATTGGAATCTCCCCAGGTTAACTTGTACCCATTACCCCTTGTCTTTTCCATGTGACTTCTTGTCAAAAGGGAGTCTCCATCTTCTTGGTAGCCACCTCTTATGTACTGGTACATGGTAATAAGGTCTCCCCTAAGCCTTCCCTTCTCAAGGCTGAACAAACCCAGTTTTCTCAGGCTTTTTTCATATGGCAGGACTTCCATTCTTCAGAACGTTCATATATTTGGAGGGAATATATTAAAAACAACCTGATATAATAAACCTAATGATAAATAAACCTAATAATAAACCTAAATAAACTGATTTTTTTTTTACTATGTAATTAAAAAATGAGGGCTGAAACACAGATAAAATCTCTGCTTCTGCAATGTAAAAAGAAAAGTCTCTTCCTGTACATAAATAATATAAAACCATGTGGTTTTTTCCTAGCATAGCCATTTGAATACACAGTCCTTTTTGTTGTTCAAAACCACATATCAGATAACTGGAACTGAATCCTGACTGCAAACCAAAAAATTAAACTCATCATTAAATCACTGATCCTCAAGAAACAGTTATTTGAGACACACTAAAGAGACTGAACAAAATGTCAGTAATATCTATTAATGTTAAATGTCTTTACATCTTCTGATCTCAGTGTTCTTTTCAAGCATGATAACTACAATGCATTTTACAAAGCCTATATTTATGAAAGAAACAATAGGTTTGGTTTTTCTGTTTTTTTGGGGTTTTTTTTCCCCCTGGGCAATGAACTTTCAATTACTTAAGTAAGCATTTTCTGCAGAAAATTTCAGCACCATGGCTTGCTCCTTGGAACCAAGATGCATTGAGTCACTTCTGTAGATCAAATTCTGGGAAAATCTGTGGGATCCACTTCCTTATCACCTGGCCTGGGGGCTCTGTAGACAATCTCAGAGTTTCATCAGGACATTTTAAACAGGTTGAAATCTAAGGTAAGAGCAGGATGTGTTTGTTTTCTCCAAGATCTTAATTTTCAATTATTCTCTCCAATAGTACAATAAATGTAAACATAATGTTGACTATACTATGCAGCTAAATTTATAGCACTGTAATGTTTTTAAACTAAGCATTAAATATCCCAAAGGCAGGAAGAAATACTGAGATGAGACACTGCATAAAAGTTAACCTTCAGCTTTTTCTAACAGTATTGGTCTTCTCATTCATTAGACAGAATTCAAATGTAATGATTTTTTTCAGTGACTATTGCAAAATGGAAAACATCTTGAGGAAGGAGCATTTACTAGCTGGAAATGTAAATAATGACTTGTATATGTGTGAACGTATATGGGGAGTTTGTGTGTATATACATCTCAAATCTGATCAGCAAGTCAAATGGTAGTTCATAAATTAGTTGCTCAATTCTTCTGTATTTGCTTATGAAAAAGTCAAGCTACTAGCAAAGCAATATTGCTGTGACTAAGTTTGCTATGTCAATAGTTGATTTGTCTATATTATTGTTCCTTAAGTGGTTAGAAAAGGATTTTAGCAATATAGAGTTTTCAGAGCTGTTTCAGGTATGGGAAGCAGAATAGTTTTTCACAAAGCTTGACTTTAAGCTGAACTTTAAATGCTGGAATAATATTAGGAAAAATATTTTGTTTGCTCAGCCCAAGTCACATACAGGATCTCTAATACATCTGCTTTGACCTTATTGCTTCCTGTGAAAAGGCTTAGTAATTGCTAATGATTCTTTGAGAGCTATGGATTTTCACTTGAAATAGCTCAATACCTTTCTGTAAAGTAAGACAACAGTCTGAACGGCATCATTACTTAATACTTTAACCTTTGAAAGCTGAAGACAAAAGAAAACATTGAAAAATAACAGAAATCAAAGCCTAGACAAGTAAGTCATAACAAAAGAAGATAAAGGCATAACTCTCAGGAGGGGAATGACTGGGCCCTATATAGAAACTACCTGCATGAGAGATATACATACAGTGTATATCAAAATAATCAAAATAATTATTCTAAATCAAAATAATCTAATTCAAATGGTCTCTGAGCCAGGCTTGCAGGAGGTTGCCTTTCTGTCAGAAACATGCTGCTAATGGCTTAGAATGGTAGGTGGACAAACCAGAACAAGAAGTAGCACTTCTCTATTAGGGCAGTATAACCATATCTGATGTAGCACCAAGCAGGCTCTAAGAACACATCAACAGCTTGCAGAGTACATACCAAAACTGAGTATTATCTTTGCTTTAGCATACTTGTGTCTCAGTAGAATGTGTACTACAAAGCTTCTTCTACAAAACAGATTTCTGAATATTTTATCTTACAATTACAGAGATTAATGACGGTGAGGGAATAATTAAAACCAGCTGTGGATACCTGTAAGTTCTATTCATTTTGAAAGGCATAGTTAGCCTAATTTAAGCACCTTGCTTTGTAACATGTAAAGGTGATAAAACCCCAGGGTGCTGATCAAATTGTGAGTCAAAGTACCTTTTTCTATAGCTTTTGGTATTCCATATGCAATGTATGGTTTTTGTTTTTTGGTTTTTGTTTTTTAATCAAAGAGTTGTTGTCATTTGGGCAGGAAGTTTATGGTTAATATATAAGCTGACAGGAAAGATGAAAAAACATAGAATTCATTGGTAGATATGGTTGAGAGAGATTATTTGAGTGAAATGCAGCATGTAAAACCAAGCAGAGAACTGCTGAGAGAATAATAAAGACAAAGAGAACTAAACTGTGGTTAAAATGCCTTTCTACGCTGTGTGTAATATAGCACACATCACTTTAGATTCTGAGTGTCAGCCTTGAGATGTTATATCAGATAATCTGCCTAAAGTAATCTCCTGCTCAAATATCTTGCCCTACTGGGGTACCTTTACTGCAATAATGGTAGACATTGAAAACCAAGTGAAACAAATTGAACTGGTGTTCATAGAAATATGCTCACCAACAATTTATTACTTTTATATCTAAGCTATAATATTAAAGGTGAGATTGTTCTCAGATTTACTGGGAACTGTAAGACATTTTGATTTCTTTTATATTGGTGTTGAGATCTGGGGTTATGCTATTCTGTTTGTTTTTGTTTTGTTTTGTTTTTTTACCACCACCAGTGTCAGCTAAAGCTAGTTCTCATCAGCTTTTAGGTAATGTAGGAAGACTTACAATATCTCCTAACCACTGCTTCACAATTTGGAAAGTATATCCCTTCATAGCATTTAGCTTGAAGCCAAAAATAGTAATAGGTAAAGAAAGAAGAAGAAAAGAAGACACTAGGTGGAAATGATTATAGCATGCTACTTCTACGTTGTTTTCTGCATGTATTCTATGACATCACTGAATTTTCTTCCTCCTCAGCCACTTCTACTAGCACTCCTCACTCCTGCATCTTCCTCCACAGCCTGCACTCCACACACTTTTAAGTGATGCTTAATCACTGATGCTTAATTTATTTTATTTCACTCATCTAAATGGAATCTTTTACAAGAAATGCAAGAGCATGAAAATATGTTTATTTGGGACTAAATGGATACAGCAATTATGGTAGGGTTCTTTGCACACTGTGGTAGAGCAATTAATTCAAATAAAGAAATGACCTTTTGAGAAAATTCAAATTGTGTAATTTTCTGATAGAACTGATGATACTAGACAATTTGGAATACAAGACAAAAAGTAAATACAAGTAAAAAACACTTTTACTCCAGAAATTGCAGAAGAATAATCATCCTTTGCATAAAAACATGATGAAAACTCAGTTTTCATTATACGAACATAAAATTAATTTATTACTTAACATTTTAATAACAGGACAATCAGCAATCTTCCTCATGTAAGGGTACAAAATAGACACCTGCAGAGGCTGACCAGTTATTATCACTGGATTACTTTTAATCAGGTCTGATATTAACATATTATCACCTTTAAGAACTTATTTCTGTTCTGCTTATTCTAGTAATGGTGATAAATTCCAGCAAGTAAAGGAAAGGACTGCAGTTTTAGAAGTAATTTAATTATCAACAACAACAAAAATTAAAAATCTCTAATTCAATAAGGTACTTAGAATATATGTTATTTTTAGCCATGTAATTCCAACACTAATTGCCAAATTATATGAGTGTGTAGCAACCTGTATTAAAATTTACTGTATGCTTGAATGCTTTGCTGCATTTGAACCTAAGAAGAGCTTTTGAAGATTATCATAGATTTTTAATACCTCAGGTTCTTGATAGCTCGCATCATATAGGAAAGGTGGAAGTATCTTACATGATTATTTGGAGATTACTAGCAGTACTATAGAGAATGACAGATGTGCTGTGATATGTCTATGTTAGAGACAAATAAATATAAAGTCATGAAAGGTTATTACAACTTGGCTAGTCTAGTTTTTGCATTGTGTCTACAACAATGGTGAGAAAATGACTTATGTGATACAGAATGCACTTATGAAAGGCTTATCCTCATACTAATTTGACAGATTCTGTATGATATTCCATGTTTTTACCACATGATGTTAGTCTATCCATTCCTTGAGAACTTACACTTGATGTGTTCTTGTATGAATTAAACCCAGGATTTCTGTAGGCAGGAGTAGAACAATGGACTCATTTCTAAATCTACAATGGAGTCCAGGACTTCCTATTGGTTTTGCAGCCTCCTGAAGTAACAATAAGGAACAATAATTAATTACACTGTTTCATATACCTTGAATGCAAACTTGAATAACACTGAGAATCCTGAAAATGCTAACATGAAAATTTTAAAAATGCAGAGCATGTAGGCATAAAAATGTCAATAATTGTTTACAGTTCTGCATACCTTTACAAGAACTTGAGCTAAAAAAATATGCAATTTAATTTTAAAATTTTTTTAAAGACTTCCAACATTAACACATGCAGCTTTTTTTCTACAATAAAAGTGAAATTCACTATAGTAGGGGAATGTTAACATTGTTGTGCTTAACTAATTCTCACCTAAATTCTTATTTGCAGCTAAGATTTAGGCAGAATACACAGTGATGACAATGTTCCCATAGAGTAATACAGCAGAATTATAATGAAGGAAACATATATGCCTTAGCTCACTGATGATATTGAAGGCACCTGCTCTATGAACCACAAAGGAAAACCATACCTTTGCTTAGGTAATTTGGGCTGGCTGCAGAGGAATTTTGGAGAACACCAATTCTCAAAGTTTTTTTCCTTTAAAGATCATAATATTGTGGCATAGCATACCAAGGTGTTTCTTCATTTGGTCACTGTTATTTAAATGCCTGATCTGTGATTGAACTGATGGGTAAAAAGAACCCATATGTATTGGATAGAATTGGAAGAAACTAGATTTGATAGAGTAAGACTGGGACAAGGTGGATTGTGACATTCATTTGTTTAGTAGTCTTAAATTTTTATCTATTGCTTAAAGAAAAAGCTGATTTTCTCTTTTTGTCTCTTTTATAACATCTTTATGAGATGGGAACTGAACTTCAGACACATAGGGACCAAGTAGATATTCTTTATGTGGAACTATGAAGGGGTAAATCAGAGTCTTGGAGTTTATACAGCAGTGCAGAATGAGATGTGCTGCAGTGCAGGTGGCATTTCCCTTGAAGCCACTGCTGCAGTTCTTTCACCTGTAACTCATCTTATTAGCACTCAATCTGCCAAAATGCAAATTCAGTGCCAGCTCATCCCACTGTAACTCTGCAGACCAGTCAGTATATGTTACGAACCATATACATGGTTCATAAAGGTTTTCCTGAATTCCAGTATGTTTGGAGTTTGTATATTTTATGTAGTGGAGCACATAAAGACAGTTTTGCTGTTTCACCATTAGATTCAGACATAGTACAAATGGAGGTAAGCTATCTTCATGCTTATATGACTGGATAAATTGGAACTGATAGGAGATGGTGAATTGTGTGATATCCTGTTCAACAATAATTTAATCACAATTGCTAACTATAGCCATGTTTGTTAAAATTTAAAAGTTAGTTGATCCTCCCTAAATTAAGAAGAAAACTTTCTACACGAGATGTTCCTGAGTGAAAGCCAATGGCTTATTACCATCTTTTGCATAAAAGCTGCAAAGCCACTTGTGAAGTGTTGAATAATACACGGCAGCACGTCCATTATTAATAGCTGCCTATGTATGAATAGAAACTCAGTTAGACTTCCCCAAAGGTATACTTCAAGGACTGTTTCTTTATGTTACATCTGAGGAACTAGTTTGTGAAGATGAACGTGACATTTATTAATCGTGTAAGCACTGACTGTAGGGAAAGACTTATTCTTTTTAAAAATAATTACCCTTGTGTAACAGGTAGTATAGATCCTTCAAAATCTGAAAGACTGTCCTTGTGACCAAAGCCCTCAGACATCAAGCTGCCCTAACGATTTCACTTCTGTCAGCTGTGGAAGCTATGTTTAAGTTCTTGTACTCTGAGGAATTGCCTTTGGAGTTCAAAGGAGAAAGGTCTTCTGCAGAGGTCAACATATTCACAAAATATTTGGGAATAACAAAGTGACGCTTTTTGCTGCTAATATGAAATTATTCAGGCTAATCAATTTCAAGTTGACAGTGAAGTGTTGCACTGATAATATTTAATGATTGACAATAGTAGATAAGATGATATGTAAATACAAAGGAAGGACCACTGGTTCCCAAAGGTGCAGACATTTTATGTGAGACTCATTTGATCAAAAGTAGGTACTTATAGTGTAAACTTCCACCTGTAGCTTAGTTTTCCATTCCCCATCATAGGTGTTATCCATGTTATCCTAAAGCAGCTCCTGAAAACTCACATTTTTCTCTGTTGAATACAAAAAGAGATTAGGATAAGAGTCTGAACACCAAGACTTCTTCAGAAAACACTGAACTGCATTAACAAAATTTTCTAGCGTGGCCCTGTGCCAGACAAACTAAGAAGCATAGATTATCACCAGCATTTTGGGGTTTTTAAGTGTTCCATGAGTGTTCTTTACCTATGCAATGCCCTTGTTAATGAAAGCTGACCGTAGGTCTAACAGTCCACTATATTTTTTTCCAAATTCAGGGACTTTTCATAGGTCTTGAATTTCTGCAGTCACCCATATCAGGTTGTTGCGTGTCTGGTTTGTTCAAAATATGAGGACAATCCAGGGCAATGAATTGTACTGGGTGACTCAAATGACATTAACAGGACTTGGGACATGCCTCCCCTCAGCTCTTAGACAGCTGTCTGCATATCAGCCAACTCCTGTTCTCAAAAGCTGGTAATATCTCTGGCTATAAAGAGGGACATCTCTTCAGATATGGAAAAAAAAATCAGTAATGACTGGATTGGCAGCATGAATCTCCAGTGCCTGCAGTTCTGACCCGTTATTTCTGTGGATTGATTGATTTTTCCACTCTTCCAGGCAAGAAGATAGATATTTTCACCATTATAAAGCACTATATATATCTACGGAGAAGATTAAACTGATAACAGCAATTAGCTGGGGAAAAAAATGATGTAAAGAAAACAAAAGGTACTGAAGACATTTACTTATGAGTCAAAGATGACTGTTGAAAATGATACAGGAAAAATTACATAGAATCATAGAGTCATAGAATCATAGAATGGCTTGAGTTGGAAGGGACCTTAAAGAATATCTCGTTCCAACCCCTGTAGATGCTATTTCAGTAGAAATTTTTAAGATATTTTTATATTCTTCTGTGGTTACCTGTCTACTTGTATTCAGTGACTTTTCTGGTGTGTGGAAATACAGCTGACATTCCATTTTGTTCATGTTTTTAAAACCAAATACTTGTAGGTAACTTAGCCCATTGCATTGGCAGTACATTTTTTGGACCATTTTACTCAGCTGCATGAAAAGATGTAAACTGTAGAAACTGAGCTGTCAGTCTAATTTGAGAAACAGCAACAACAGCAGAAAAATAACAAGATCCAGCTAACCCTTTAGTCAAAGGAGCTAAGCTACAGCAGCAGCAAATGCAGTCCCCGCTGTGAAGGAAGCTTTCTTGTATGTTTTCGTGACTCTCTTTTCTGGAACTGATTGGTTATACAGTGGTGTTATTCCCTATTTGATTTACAAAGAAAATAAAGTCAATAGAACTGAACCAGAAGTCTAAAAATATACCAGTAGGCTTCCTTTTTTAAAAAACAAACTTATTTAATCATTTCTCCATACTCACACTATGTTAACTATATGTTAGCACACACCTGTTATTGTCACTGTGTGTATTGTCACTGAAATAGAACCCAAGATTGATTAAAAATCTGGTGAATCTTCACTTCCAGAATGTTTGTATCCTGAAAATTCTGTACTCTATATTCTCTGGATAGTATTCTGCATTTTTTTTTTCAGTTCCAAGGCTAAAATAACCATTTGTAACTGTTTCAAATAAATTTGCAGTATAGAGATTTGTAGCTTTATATATTTCTATTAATTAAAAGATCTGTGAAACGTTTCTTCTTAAAATCAATGTTGCATACTGCAAGTGCTTAAATATCCAATTAAGTTTCCTAGATATGCCATTATTGTTCAGTAAAATTCAGTAGTAAAAGCTTTTACTTCCTTAGACTTCTTGATAATTGCTAGATATAATTTCAAATAATTAACAGAATCACTTTGGTTAGTTTAAGTTTAACACAATAGTTGAAAAAAACCCAACATTCTGCTAAGTAAAAAGTAAGGACAAGTAAACCTGGGAGGTGGGAGGGGTAGTGAGGAAGATGTAAGGGATTGGTGATTTTGCAGGTGTCTGTAGTTATATTTTAGTGTAAGTCAAGAAAATGTTCTGGGAGACGGATATAATAGTTATAAGATTTTTACTTTGCTGTGACTGTTTCTCAGCTCTGAGGTAGGTAGAGGCAATTTTCTCTTTCATTCTGAAGTGTTTTGTAGAGAAAAAAACCTTATCCTCAGCATCTGCGGACAATCGCAAGCATGATGGGACCCTGTGTGTTTAAACAGTTAAACCTTTAAGTGTCACTTTAGATACATTGTGAGCAATGGTTATTTATTGCTACCCCTAGAAACCCCAGCGAAGTCCCAGTCCTGTTTTGTATGTAAACCTGCCACAATGATAGTCCCTACCTCAGAAATCTACTGTCCTCAACATGACCTATGTTTGTTGGGTCTTCAATCACATGTGTTTAAGGAGCAGGTCCTTATCTGATCAAATCAACTTAATGCTTGGGAAAGAAAGAAAGGACTTTTGTGGGCAAAGGGAACTAGATAAGGACATGAGAAGAGTCTAATTTAAGAAAATGAAAATGTGGTTACAGTTGCAGATTTCCTTGTGGTGGAGTTTCTCAGGGATTTGAGAGGCATCTTTGAATATTACATTTTTGAAGAAGGAGAGGTGCCATCAACAGGAGACACAGGACATTACACTATTCTTTGTCAGAAAAAATATAGACTTGATCTCTTTCTGAGGATCTTGCATTGAGAAGATGCAGCATTAGCAAAAGTCCCATGTAAGTAACAATTTGAACAACATATTTTCTTTCCATTCCTTGGACATTTCTTTAAGTAGAGATTTATCTAAGAGCCATTTTGGATATTGCCCAAGAGCACAACTATACAAGCTTCCTAATTTCCATTTGGACAATAGTATCAATAACTGCAGTACGCATTTTATATTTCAAATACATTCAGTAGTCCCCAAATTGTAATGGTAATTAGTGAAACTGATGATCACAAATGGATTTGCTTGATTTGTTTGCAGAAGCTGTCAATATTAGAGGCTGAGAACATTAATCTCTTACTTCAATGAGCATTTAAAAGTGTGGAACAATGACTCCTATGCATTGCTTTTAGTATACTGCTAAATATTAAAAATATTTTTTTTTATAATAACATCTCTGCTACCAAGAAAAGTGACTCAGAGTGGAAGTATTTTTATTTGACAGAATAGATTTTCCACAATAAGACTTTTAAAGAAAGTCTTCACCAAAGAAGTGGTGTTTCTCATACAAAACTACTTCCAGTGCATTACTGAACCAAGCCTGCAGGAAAGAAAGCATAAATCTCTTCTAAGTAAATAAGCAGGACTAACTGGTACAGCTCAAATGTTTTCTTTTAGAGACCTACCCTGTGGAAAAAAAGAGTTTAAATTGCATTTTAAATTACTTTAACTTCCTTGAACTGTTTCCTAATGACTTGCTGAAACTACAGTTACAGCTCACATCAGGGAACCACCCGATCTGGAATTAGCCTCTGCAACTACTTTTAACAGACAAGAATGGAGCAATATTTTAGAAATTAAAGTGTTGTCCTCGGGCCACAGAGAGAGATGCTTGTGCACTTATGCAGTTCATACAGAGTTCTGTATTCAGTCTCTCATTTTCATAACATCTAAGAACTAATAGTATTAATTAAATCAGGGTGATCTAAACAGTGGGATAAATATTTTAGGAGGACTCAAAGAAGTCTTTGGAACACTGATGAAACCTTTATCATCCTACTGCTTTCTATTACTTGAATCTGCTACTGGCCAGCTTACTGTCACTTACCAGATTCTCATGTAGGAATTTCTTCACGTGTGATAGCTTGTATTTGCACTTTAGGTGTAATTGTGTGTGTAAAGTGTGATCAACAGCTTCTAGGCTTAGTGTCCTGTCAGTAACTACTAATTCCCCCCATATTCCATTTTAGTGTGAAGCAGTAGCTATAAAGGTGATGGGCTGAATGGAACTGTCCCCAGAGCCTATTTCAGTAGCTGGAGGCTCCACTGTAACACATGAATGAGGTAACCCAGTGCCTGCAGTTGCTGTTGCAAATTTCTAAGCACTACATCTGGTTTTCCTTTGATCCTTTACTCACCAGATAGTTTGTTGGTTCATTGCTAGACAATTGCTCTAGACAAATATTTATATATATCTCATCCCCAAGTATAAGGCTTGGATAAGAACTGGTCATACAGTATACTTTCCAACATACTGAAGAAAAGTTTCCTTCATTGTATTGCTTTTTGTAGGTATGTCCTTTTCTTGTTTAAATAATGCAAATAAACAGGAATTTTGTTCAAGAACAAGAGAGATCTTTCATTTCATTGTCATCTGCTTGCAGATCTGTAGTCTGTCATTAATGCACAGTTCAATTTTAACATAAAAGGTAAGAATAAGTTTTTAATAACAGCAAGTAATTTATATAGGTCTTTTTAGAAATAAATGTCAAAACAACTTTTATCCACCTATATAACGGAGCACAGAGAGGCAAGATGACTCGGTCAGTGTCATACAACAGATATCCCCAGTGCTATCTTATGCAATGTGATTTCCCATAACAAGTACAAAAGAAAGAGAAATTCTAGCACTTTTATTTATAGATAAATGAGTTTTCTCTAGAAATGTAAATATGTTTCTTTTCTTCACATCTCATTCTGAAATGAAAGTCAGTTCTTCCCTTACTGCTCATAGATATCTACATATAACAAATTGCTTTTTTAAAAAGCAGTACCTGGATTTCAGTAATTGATTCCAAGTATAATCTTATTTTGTTTACATGCACAAACCTCACTACCAATCTATTTGATTAAGCAACAAATAAACAATCATTTTCCTCTGATACCTCATATCAACTTCATTAAATGCCTACAGAAAAATTCTTTCTCAAGAATTGTCTATGCTCAGAAACCAAAGCAGAATATAAACCTTCTTTCACTCAGTTTCCTTTTCAAGCAATTGCTGCACAGAATTGAACATATTTCTCTAAAATAAAGCATTTAGTTGTGTATTCAGGAAATATGTATTAGAAGTGTGTGCAATAATGCCACATGTGAGTTCTCACCATAATTTAGTCAACATTAGCCCAATACATAAAACTAGATTCCATTGTCTCTACAGAAGAAATTCTCTAAGAAAGTGTACAGTGATTAAAAATACACAATATCAGTCTTTGAATCTTCATTTCTAGCTCTAATTTAAGTTTATTAATTAACATGTTTAGTTAGGCAATAAACACTCTAGGGAAAATTGTAATGAATCTATGCAACAACCTGGAGTTTTATTTCTAGTTCTCCAATACATTTGTTCAAGGAATTGTTCAGGGACAATACAAGTTATGCAAGCAACCATGATGAGTCAGAAGATCTCCACAAGCAGAACTGTTAGTAAAGTTGAAAATTGTATGTTTAATTGGTTTTACTGTGGTGGGTTAACCTTGGCTAGGGACCAAACTCCCACTTAGCTGCTTACTGTCTCCCCCTGCTCAGCAGGGCAGAGGGAGAAAATAGGATAAGAAAGATTGTCATTCGAGATAAAGATGGGGACATCACTTAATAATTACTGACTTGGGGAAAATTATTTAGTTTATTGTCCATTAACATAGATTCAGGTAGTGGGAAACAAAGACAAATATTAAAACTTTACTCCTTCTCTGTGATTATGAGCTATGGAAAATTTAAAGCAACTCAGTTCAAAGAAAGAATCCTTCTTCTGAAATACTAATAACTCATCTTGTGTTTTTTACATATCTTCCAGTAATTTGTTCTCTATCACATGACCTTCATGTTAGGAACGCTTTTACTTTTCCCTCCATTCCAGGATGGTATTTTTCCAGACTTGATCAAACTTTAGGTATTTTCATAAATTAAACTGAACTTTCAAATTCAAGGGCATAACTGTAACTGCAGTAGATGGACCCTGTTTGCAGCACTGTAAATAGAGTTACTGAGAAAGCAGAACTATTAAGCTACAGACCAGATGGTATCTGAAATTCTGTATTCATTGTGGTAGTTACCAGCAATTTTATAAAGCTTTCCAAGAGAAATAATAGCAATATGTTAATAAAACTACATTCTTGTTATTTACCTTGACATCTACATTAACTAGCAGGCTTTGGGATTTTTTAATTCTCTAGCACTTAGCATCTATGTTAACTTGGAACCTCACGTTTTATGGCATAAAAAGTAGGATTCTTTTTCTCACTGCTTCAGCAAAAAGTGTCAAAGCGTGACCCCATAAAAGCTAAAAAAAAAAAAAAAAAAAAAAGGGAACAAAGATAGAACCCCACCTGGCACACAAGCTGATTTGTAAGCCAATTTAGTAGCTTTATGAAGCTTTGGAATTGGCAATTATAGATCCAAGCTTCCACAGTACAGCTGCTGTTTGGCTTTTATTTTGCTTGTTTGTTTGTGGGAGGAGTTATGTGGAAGAAGTTATGACTTTGCCTGAATTAAGACATGTTACATAGAAAAGAACACTTCTGAAACTTGAATAGCCATTCAAGACTTGCAGTGAAATAATAGTGCTGATAGAAGAGAAATTGAGAAGGATGAACACTTGAAAAGATTAGTATGAGATGCATCTTTGGAATGGTTATTCTCCAAGGAGGTTCAGCAGGTAATGTCAGACGGGGAATAAAGATTTTTTTCAAAGAAGAGAATAAAAGTCCTAGCGTAGAAATAAATTGATTACTATTGCAAAATAAGGTAGATAATGAGTCATACATTTTCTCTGAAGTCAATTGTACATTAAAACATACTCTATATCTTTACTTACAATATTTTAATAATGTTTAATCAATTTGATGACTTCTATAATTTGTAAGTCTTTTGGCCAAATTATCCCTGAAAATGTATATAAGGGTAAAGCACTAATTAAAATTTTAGATCAAATTTATTGAAGAGTCAGGTTGTTCACCAAGCACTTTCAGGAAGCATAAACTGGCATAGATATTGGGAAATGCATTCCTGGAAACCACTAAAAACATGCTCCTATCCTCATTCCACCCATTCCTTATACCAGCACAAGTGAATGTGTGTGTTTATGCAGTGAACTGGGTCAGAGAGCTGAGCAGATAAAAATGGAAGGGAGGAAGGAAGAAAGAAGGAATCATTTTCTGTCAGATCAGATCCTGCATCTGATTATACTTTGACACATGAAGAATTTTCTGACACAGCTGAGCCTTGAAAGCAGGAAGCACACAGGTAAGGAGCTAGCAGGACTTCTTTAGGTGGAAGCAGTGACCCATAACTGCTGAAATGGCTACGGAGAAATTCCCATCTGAGGAGCACCAGATACAGATTGTGGTATGAACATACTCTGCTGGTTCAAATATTTTCTAAAATAATTGACAGGTTGACTTTTTATTAGTAGGATTTATTTGTTGCAGGATTATCTAAGCAAGCAAAACAGAGAAATGTACTGTAAGGATCAGAAAGGAAAAACTACAATAATCTAATTTCCATCTTACTGCTAGATTTTTTTTCTGCTCTATTATGTTCCTTTCTTGCACTTTAGCCTGAATTGCACCATTTTCATCTATTCAATGACACTTTAAGATTTAAGATCTTTAAACCTTCTCATCTATATGCAGGTTACCCTACCTGATCAGATAATGAACCCAGGCATCCTGTTGGTCCTGACAGTTATTTACCTCATGTACATCAGTTCAGAATCCAGTGTTGTGAGTAATGAAATATAATGAAACTTCTTCAACACATATGTATCAAATGAAAACTTATGTTTGCTTTCCAGTAACTCCTGTTGACCAGGCAACAATCTTATGTTAATTTTTTGACTTGACTTACTTGCTTTATCTGCAGAAGCTAGAAGAATATATCAGAAGGCCAGTTTGCATTCCACATGTAGCTGCCAAATACAGGTCCTTTTTTCTATCTAGGACAAAATATCTTGTCTTTTCCTTTTTCCCTCTGCTTTCATGATAACATTTTCTGTATGAGATTCTTCTTTCTGTCAGTCCCAGCTCCAATATCAAAATACAATTCCTACAGCCCAATGCACAATATATTAAAATATTTAACTGCAATCTTCATTTTTTTTCATCTGCTACTTTAGTCTGGCATAAAGTTTCCTTTAGGAAGGGAAATATTTTCAGTTCAGACAGCAATTTCATACAGTTGATTATTTCCTTTATTGACTAATATCATCTATGAAGAAATGAAACCAAGTATATTTTGATTCTGATATATTTGTTTTCAAAGGCCTGTAGTGAAAGGACGAGGGGTAATGGTTTTAAATTAGAAAGGAGTAGATTTAGATTAGAAATAACCACTTTACTACGAGAGTGGTGGAGCACTGAACAGGTTGCCCAGGGATGTGGTTGAGGCCCCATCCATGGAGACATTCAAGGTTTGAAAAAGCTCTGAGCAACCTGCTCTAGTTGAGGATGTCCCTGCTCTCAGCAGGGGATTTGGACTAGATGACCTCTAGAGGTCCCTTCCAACCCAGACATTTCTATGTTTCTATTCTTATGTGCCACTAATTAATCATAATGAAATATAATCTATTACAGTTACATGCTCAGATTTGCTGTGTCATTGAAGAGGCAGAAAGATACATTCACCATTTCTGGATCTTGTCTTTTGTACCTGAGAACAGAACTGCTAACTGGCTGTCTAGTCAAACATCCAAGATCCCTGCTGCCGTTTGTGATGGAAAACAAGGTGCAATTTTGTCCTGGTTTCACTGGGACAGAATCCTAGGCCAGCCATGGTCTGCAGGCCATTAGTAGCTTGGAGTCAGCCAGGGCAGTTGACCTGATGGGTGTTTCCCATCCCACAATTGTCATGCTCAGTATAAAGGGGGAAATTTGCTGAGGGTGGAGAGTCTCCAGCTTTTCTTCTTCCTCTGGACTGCCGTCTCACTTATTGTGACTACTGTACATCTGTTAGGCTGAGTATAACTTTATGTACTTTATTTAGGTATTAGTTTGGCTGTTTCATTAATTTTGTTTTCACTTCAACCCATAAGTCTCTTCTTCTTTTCCTGATCTGTCTTCTTGGCTGGGGAGGAGTCACTGGGTGATAGAGCAACTGCTCTAGCTTAGCCCTGGATATGGGCTAAACATAGATACATGTGGAACTTTACAGCTCAGAAAATAGTATATGAGCAGTTGGTATGCATCTGAGTTCTCCAAATATCATCAAATTTATGCTTGGAAAAGTGGACAAAATATACAAAAGAGGGTATTGGGTCTCTTTTGCAGTATTCTGCACTCTGCTACACAAAATAATAGGAGAGTTTGATTTTTTTGGGACCTTTGTGGCCCCGGATTAGGATGTATATGTGGTAATACAGAGAAAAGGAGTGAGGTGTTATCTTAGGACTCCTATATTGATATGTGAGTCAGTCCAGGCTAATATGAAGAATGCTACCAGTTGCTGTGGGGCTTCCTGGAGATGAAGTGTGGGGTTTTTTTGGTTTTGGTTGGGGTTTTTTTTTTGTGTGTGTGTGGGGGGGTTGCTTCTTTAGGGCTTTTTTGTTTGTTTTTTTAAGTCTGGTTTTATTACTGGTAGAATATCTGAAGCCCTTTATGAGACTTTAAAAGAGGATTTCAAATAAAAGCTTAGTTTCAGTTTCCTGTTCTGAAGTCATACAGGACACATTATCTACTTTTTATAGAATCTGTATTTTAAGAATATGTTAACAGAAATGAAAATATTTTCAAATAATAAAACTGTAGTTCTGTACTGTTGGAGCCTCCTTCCAACACCTTTCAGTCTTAAGTTACAAAATCAATGTCTTCTAACTGTACTAAGGCCTCCCCATATAAAACAATGGCTGCACATATTAAAAGGAAAGCATGCTGAAAGATGCAACATAGTCCTTTAAGAAGAGTCATGTGCTTCTCCCTGTACAGTTTCTTCCCTGATAATGTATGAAGCTAAGAGAAAGAATGGTATCTGTTCTTTCTGGCAGTAGAGCACCATGTTTTGACACTCATATTTCAAGTTATAATGCCTAAGACTGAATCTGCATAGGATGTAGGTCTGCAAGTGGTTTTTGTGTCCTTTGATGTCCTCCATTAGCATCTATAGAAGAACAGTTGCAGCTTGGCCTCCCAGGAGTCCTAGAGATTAACTATCTGCTGGTATTAGACACAGCTGTATCACGTGCAACATAGGTTTTATTGGTCTGAAACTTAAATAGAAATAAAAGTGCTGGGGCATAGAAGTGCTAAAGCAGAGCGGGAGTAATTTTCAAGGTAAGATACAGTCAATTTGGTGCTTGCAATTAAAAAAACTAACCCATCATAAATAAGCATCTAGGACTTGCAAACAAAATTTTCAATTTATCACAGGAATTATCTTGCCTATTGTGGAAAACTAAAGCCCTGATAATTTCTCAATCATATTTTAATAGAAAGAAATAATAACTTCATGAAATTGTGCCTGCTTCATGCACATTTTAGTTCTTCTAGGGCTTATAAATGCTTATATCTGTTATGATCAATGGGTAGCTGCTGGAATGGGCACTGATACTCTGATAGCAGAACAGTTGACCTGTTCATCCTGATGTTTCCTTGCCATCTGGGTAAGCACCCTTCCACCCTGTCTTTCTGACTGCTGTCATTTGGCCATTTCTCACATGAAATCACAGAATAATTTCATTTGAAAGGCATCTCTATCAGCACCTATCCCAACCCCCTGCTCAAAGCAGGTCTAAATTTACTGGGTTTCCCCAGGCCAAGTTCAGTAGTGACCTGAACACCATGAAGGCTGGGAAGTCCACAACCTCTGAGGCCAACATGTTCCTCTTGGTAAAAAAGTTTCTTTAAGTGGAGTTTTAAATGTTCCAGTCTGTGCCTATTGTCTCTCACTCCATTGCCACCCACCTCCAGGAAGAGTCTGACTGCATCTCTCCATCTTTCCACCAGGTATTTGTAGGCAGCAGTAAGATCTCCCCTGAGATTTTCTCTTCCCCAGGCTGAACAAACCCACTTCTTTCTATTCCTCTTAGTAGATCCACATCTTGTCAGCTGTGTTTGTCCTGCTTATAATTTGATCATATGAAAGGTAGTTGAATGCATAGAAAAGAGAATAACTTTGGTGTACAGTCCTTTGTCTCATCTTGCTCTCAGGAAAAAAAAAAAAAAAAACACAAAAACTCATGGCTTTGAAATTATATATCAAATCTGGCATTTATTTTTGGCTGAGAATAATAAAAGCTTGTTCCTCTGGCAATTAGGCAAAAGCAAGTGAAATCACAGCATTCTCTGAACTGACTAAAATTTTTTTCTGATTAAAAAAAAAAAAAAAAGTGGGCCCAGAGTGTGTGGGTGGGAAGTGCATATTTTTAAGCTTTGTTGTATTCTAAGTATTATTCTGAAGATGTTGCTAAACACAGACAAATTTGCATTGATCTTAGTTACAGATGAGCTGCACATAGAGAAGCTAAGGCATGACTTTTTAAATAAATAAAGACTGTATAGGAAACTACTTTAAAATACAAATTTTTTGGAATGAGCTTTATATTATGCTTGAAGAAGGGCATTTCTGTGTATACAGGGAAGGAAGATTGGTTAAAACTTTTTAAAATTACATAGACTGCATTTAAACTTCTAATGTCAGAATGGAACTATATTTATGAATTAATGCCATTAATTTCTGTAGCAAATAATATTTTTAAGTATTTATGAAGTAAAAATATTTCCTTGGAAAATCAGATCCAAATGATTAACTATTTACTTATAGCAAATATCTAACATGACAGTTTGCAGATAGTTGTTTCGTTTGCTTTTTGTCTTTTACTATCACTTATCCTAATAAAATGTGAGATGAAAGTTTAATTTGTACTATGACAAAGCTGTTCAACTGATGAACTAAACCCTCAAATTATATAGAATATTAGGATAAATTTTTGTCTGAACAAATCAGGTTTAATCCCCCAAGGGAGCTGGTTTTATAGATATTCAATAAAACCAAAGGAAACATCTTTAGAACCTAATTTAGTCTATTGTTGCCTACTACAAGTGTTAATTGTTACGGTACTTAAGAAGAGAATGGCATTTACACTGAAATTAATGGCAAATAATTTCTTTATTTCTTTTAATTATTTTTGTTTGTGTAATAGACTATATGCTATGGAAGAAATCTTCAGAGAAATAATAGCAAGTATCGGAAATTAAAATAGTAATTTAGTAATTAATCAGATGTAATGAATATTAGAAGTTAGCTAGTATATTAATCCTTGTTCATGGAAGATAATATTGAAGCATATATAACTGAATAGTGTTTATATTCCACTGATAGAGGTGATATCATTTTAGAGGATAAAATGAAATTTGTTTAGAAGTCTTGCTAGTTCACATACCTGTGATGCATGCATTTTATATTACTGACGAAGTTAAAAATACAAAGCTGCAATTTGAAATGGTAGCCAAAACTTCTGTTTCAGACTTCTGTACACAGAAGAGACTGAGGAAATAAGCTTAAAAAATGAAACTCTACAGACAACATTTTGTGAGGGTTTTTTAAATAAAAAAAAGTAAATAGCATACAAGTATGTATACATACACACATACATGAATTCCCCAGAATTAAGAGGAAAAATAAACTAAAATAGATAATGAAAAAAAATCTCTCAGTGATGGGGGAAAAAAAAACATGTAGAGAATTTTTCTACTTTACCTGGGGTGTTTGTTTTTGTTTTTTGTTTGTTTGTTTGTTTGGGTGGGGTTTTTGGTCCATTTTCCTAAGGTTGAATAACTTTGTTTCCTGTATGAGTAATTTTCAATAGCAATTTTTATCTTGTCAGACTGTGACAAAGAATGATGGTTTTTTGGTTTGACTTTTTGTTGTTGTTGTTGTTGCTGTTGTTTTTTTTTTTTTTTTAAGAAAACACCCAAGATGAGGGAGAGGCACTTAAAGTGAACATGGTTGTTCAGAAGGTGGCACTGTTCCCCCTGTTGAGTTTCAATGCGAGTGTCATGTACAGGAACAGGGCACAGCTGTCACTTAATGAAGTTGTATGAATTCCTTCCCCATTCATTAATGTATATGACAAGAAAGAGAAAAACAAAATGTAGCTTTGCTTATTACTTACTAATATGAGTCAATTAATACCCTGTTACAATTCCAGTTGTGTCTCTTACTTGCCTCTCTGTGCTAATAGTATGCAAAATCACCTTTGTTCACATTATGGAAACATGGACTATAGAACTGCTTTATGAATATTTTTAACTGCTTTTGTCATAGTTGGACAATTGTGATCTGACCTGTTATGTTCACTCTGCCCACAAATATACACCAAAGACAGTATCTCCTAATTACCTCTTATCTCAGCCCTGTAAACAATTTTGCTATTTCTTTCTCTGATAAAAGACTATTTACAGTTTTTAGTAGTTTTCAGAAAGGGAGAAATAGTCCACTTTCTAGCTGTAATGCATCAGCTGAGAAACTCAAAAATAACAGATGTCAGTGCAGATTGGATTTATTTTTCCAATATGCTTTTAAATGAATGAATGTGGAACTGTTAATACTTGTTGTATCTCAGAAAATTGGTTGTTTTTACATGATTTTAATGTCTGTTTTTTAATGTTAGAACTGCAGTCACATATGTGGGAGGTAACTGATGTTTGGCAGTTTCCCAAAAAAGCCTAGCTGCTATAAGCTTGTCATTTAAGATGACAGCCATCTTTTCTTTCCTATTTATTTTGTGATTTCATAAATCAAACCATTTTTCCACAGTTAAATACTGAATACACTATTTCTACTCACAGTAAAGCTCAATAGTCAGATAAATATTCCAGCAATGCTCTATAGACAGATGAAGAGGGTATATTCTTCTTGGAAGAAATGCATTCTAGTCTCCTAAAGCAGTCTTGTATTGTTGTTGAAGCTGTACAGAGACATTTTCTTCTTAACACAGATGAAGAAATACATGCTGGTTTATTATCTGCAGGGATCTTGAGACTGTGATAAAATGAGATCCACTAATAAGCTTACCTGCAGAGGTTATGGTCAGGGAAAATAACATTGTAAAGAGTGACATCCTTTTAATTGAATCTACATCCTTGAATGCTGTGGAGTAACATATATTTTAATGTTAAAGACATGTTTTTTGTGTTTGTTTGTTTGGGTTTTGGCTTGGTGTTTTTGTTTTTTGGTTTGGTTTTGGTTTTTGTTTTCTTTTCTTTTTTTTTTTTTTACTTCTGTTTTATCGTATCAATACAGTTATGGAAGAAAGAGCTGGACTGCAGCTTTCCTTCCAAATTGTCAGGTTAACTAGGCCTGCAGAATCCTCCTTAAAAAGGGGAGGGGAAGGAATGAACAGCTTGCTTTTTTTCAGATTCCAGATGGAGTTTATAAGTCTGACAGGTGGGGAAGAGAAATGAGTGGAGAAGAAAAATTGTAATACTTGCAAAATTACAAAAATCTATCTAGAAAGTATTGAGAAATTAAATATTGGACAAACCAGGGCTGTATATTATACCTTTACTCATGATAACAGCATTGGAAGGGTTAATAAAAAATACTTGTAACTAACACTCAGATAATCTGCAATTAGAAATATATCAGATGAATACCAGCTAAGATCCCAGTCCATGAACAGATTACTTTATAAAAAGACTTGTGCTATTAGGTGTTTCATTTGAACCTCATTTTCCTGTATCATCCATGTATGAAATGTTTCCCTGATATAGGAATCTTAGAGGTACAGCTTGCTTGTTTTTAAAACTCAATCATCTAATGTGTTTTCAGGCATAACTGTACAAGACACATACAGAATGCACTTTTAATTTTGCTTCACATAGATTTTAATATGCGGGGTTCCTTTCTGAGCTTGCGAGCATGAGGTGATTTTCCAGATACAAGTATTAGACTATGTTGCACAGTGTCTAGGTAGCCCTCTAGCTTAAGGCCAATACTTATCTGCTTGCTTGCTTTGCATCTGACTGTGTCACTTATCTGAAATGAGTTGTATTTAAATAAATACTGCAGTTTATATAAATCATACTTTCCATTTTGCACATTTGCAGATATTGGAAGCAATGAAAGGAAGACAGGTTGAAAGCTTAAAAGCTAAACTTTGTATTACAGGCTACTCAATTTATATATTTCCTAAATGTATCTGAAAAGCAAAAAGTAACAAAAGAGCATGGAAAAAAGCAATGTGTGTGATAATGAAATACATAAGAACGAAACCTAAATTTCCTTTAATGGTTTGTGAACATGTGTGGATACATTTAATTGCTCTCTGCAAATCTAGCCTAAGCAGCTATGAACCACTACTGGCAGAAGCAGGTGGAAATTAAGTATATGGAAGCATTTGGGGTTTTCTGAGCAGGCTTGTAGAGCGGTTGTGGAACTCTCAAGTAAAATTTTGCTGCCTGGCTAGATATGATTGTAGGAAGATGGACTAGACTACATATATGGTTCCTTCTAGACCTATTTGGAAACAATTGAAATGAAATCCCTGATCATGCTGTAGTACTTCCATTAATTTGAATATGCCTGGATTTGATTTTAAGATATTTTAATTTTCTAGGCAGTCTGTGTTCTCATTTCTGAATTTGCCTGTATATTTATAGATATATAAAACCACTATATAGGCACTATATATAAATAAAATATATAGCATATATAGATATATACTGTATGCACATATATATACTTCCAGATTGTGTCATGATACAGCTTCTAAACTCCTCCAGAGCACAGGAGGTAATGTTAGGTAAAATAAATGGCTGTATGTCACTGTTGAACTCTCCAGTTCTTTATAGCATTTGAAGATTCACAGTACAAATAACTCTCAGAAATTCTTTCCTATCAATTATTATCCACCTTCATAAGAAGTGTCATGCAAAAAATATTTTATTTGATTTAAAGGAAATGGAAATGGTTATCTTGAAACTAAGCAAGTTAATCCTTCATGTTAATACGTCCTTGTGGAATTATTGCAAGAAAGGTATTAAGAAAGAAAACTTGTTTTCTGTTAGCCTGTCTCTTTTGTATTATGCCATTAGTCTTGAAATAATTAGTTTTACACTTTCTTATTGTGAGTTTTATTATTGTGCATTTCACTTTTCATGCAGGAGCTGAAAATTGAAATATAAGATATGTTACATAGGGTTTGTGTAAAGGTCTGTCTAGTCCTTGCAGTGGCTAATAACACATGCATAAAGGAAGAACACAAGAACAAAGGCATTTATATGATCCTTCCCTTTTGGATTCTAGCAGATCAGTTAAGCTGGAGGTTTAAAAGGAAGAGTTTAATAGCTATCAGTAAAACCATCTTCCAAAAATTATCCTCTTATTGTCTTTTAGCATACAAAAAATTCATGTTTATTTTTTACTTAAGGTCCTTTATCCTTAAGCATTTATACTAGAGACTGAATCAAGATGACTGGACTCTTTGCTAAAAGAACAGCCCCAGAAGCTGTGAATCTATCAAATAATGTCAAAGCACCTAGAAGAACTGTATGTAAAAAGCAATTACTATAGTCCAAAGTAGGCTCTTGGAAAGGCTTCAAAATCCAGATATAAATTGCTTCTGGCCACAGAAGGCCTGCTTCTGGGTCACAGAAGAGCAAGTGCTTTCAAGGAATAGGAGACTAATGATTTTTCTCTGTGCAGTGTAAACTGCACACCTGCAGCCTGCATTCAGAAAGAGCTCTGTCTCCTTTCTTTTCACAGAGGAATATCAAACTCCTAGCTATCCTCTAGGGAAAAGCTGTATACACTGGAAAAATAAAAATCCTGCTTCTGCTGTGGGAAAGTATTACACTGAACATTTCAGAAACTGCAGAAGGATGTTTGTGACCTGCTAGGCTGTTTTGTACACCATAAATTCTTCAGGCTTTTGTTACAAGCTCTTATTTTTACTTTAGTTGGATTTAGAAAGAAAAATACCTTTTAAGCTAGTATTTCACACCTTGCTGTCTGCAGAGTGTGCAGAAGGAAAAGGATTACTTACTGGCAGTCAGTAATTTCTCTTCCTATTTTCTATCTCTATGCCTTAATCTAAACTCTTTAGGAAACAGACTCCAGGCAGAGATTTATTAGAAACATGCTTCTGAGTTCTTCAGATTAACAGATGACTGAAATGCAAAGTCCCTTCCTGATTATAGAAACTGCAGCCTATATATCCAAGACAAAGCATTTTTCATAAACTTAAGCTGTAATCAAATGCTGTTGCATTTGTATCTAGAGTGTGTATTAGAGGTAGATAGTAAGAGCTACCAGAGTTTCATCAATTTTGTTTCCAAAAAAATAAAAAAAAATTAAAAAAAAGTATTCTTAAAATATTACTGGGCAAGCTCTAAGAGTGCTTGGCTTCAAATTAGTCATCAAGTACTGAGGGATAATTATAGCACTATAGGAGAGTGAGTGTGAGGAATTGTGGTTCTCATTGCTGAAGCAGACACAATTGCTGTGAACAACCTCTCCACTCTTGCCATTCTATAAACACTGGGTTTGTGAGAGTGGTGAAGAGACCGCTTAGCTTATTTCTGCAAAAACATGTCCATGCGTTGGCAGTCTGGAGAATTAACATAAACTTGTTTTAGTCAAATCAGTGGTAATTTTGCTGTCTTCAATGGGTGTGTCTTGCTCTGCCATACTATCAGAAGCAAAAATGTACTTACTAATTCATTTCCCTGGTGTTAGTAGTATCCATCTGACAACTATACCTGCTTTCTGCAGAAGTATCCCCAAAAATTAATGACCTCCTTGTGACCCTTCCCTCTTTCCATTTCAGTCACAGCCACCTTTACATGCACCAAAAAAAGCCACACAAGACCAGGATTAAACAAACCCTCTCCTTTCTGAAGCAAATTCCATGCTTCAGGTATCTAGCAATTGATTGCCATGCACAAGGCTTTTTTTTATTTAGGCTATGAAAGTCTGCATCATATGCCTATGTGAGAATAATTGGCATATAAAAATGATCACCACTATACTTTCTCTTCAGCTTTCACCAAAACTTGAATTGTATACAGTAGCAATTTGCTCTATGCAGAGACTGCAGACATAAAATGCAATCCAAGGACTTTAATATTTGTTGAAGATGTTGTATATGCTGGTGCCAGAACATGCTCTAGAGAGTGTGGTTTTGTTTCTCTGTCCCATTATAAATCCCACATATCTTTTTTTTTTTTTCCCTTCAAATCACTCTTCTCTCTTTCCCACTTCCAGAATAGCCAAGGCACACTTCCAAATTTGGCAGCAAATTCACCAAGGAAGAATTCACCTTCTATTTTTCTCCACAAGTACCAGAGTTTGTTGAGGACAGACTACAAGCATGACTTCAGCAATCACTCTCGTGGCTTCTCCATGCTGTTTGCCCGCAATGGAACTCCTGCAATGTGGAGAGGTATTTAACATGCATAAGCAACTCTGGGTAGCATGGAAGTCTGGAAGAATATATAACAGCTGAAAAATTCCCAAGTAGTGAGTAATACACGTGATGCCTCATTCTGCCCAAGGAACATAAGCATGCAAAGCACGTCAATTACAGGTACAGACACTGATTTCAGATGGCCATGCTAGTTTCAAAGACACCAAGAAAGTCAGTAAGGACCTTGTGCAGAGCTCACTGTATTCTACCACTTGAAATAGTCTGTTGTTAGAATTGTCTACCACTGAAAATTGAGAGTCTGAGTTCCTGCCTCATCCTTCATCTGCTCAGGAAAATGGAAGTTCTTAATTATAAACACAGTGTGGTTTTAAAAGCAGTTGCATTATTTACATGTTTTTACATTTTTTGAAGCCAAGGAAAATGCAGGCTTTAGTACTCATGTGCACATTAGCCAAATCATATTTTTAACATTTGAGAAGGGGTTTTCATATACAAGGTTATGTGAATAAGTATTTTCTCAGCCTAGTCAGCAAAACTGGATTCTAATGGAATTAATTACTCCTCACATGAAAATCAAACACTGGCAATGCAATGTGACATCTTAGTAAGCAGAAGTGTCATTTTAAATATAATTTTTATATGCTTGTCAAACTAAAAAAATATGTAAGAATTATTCCCTCTGCACAGTTTTTCTTAGCTGATTTGTCATAATACAAAATGTCAATTCCCAAATGTTAAATATTACTGACTTTTTTGTATTTTAAATGTACCCCCCCCCCCCCGCTATGACATTACTAAAATCATAATCTGTGGAGTAATTTTCAGTGCTATTCAATGTAATGTTTCTTGCATGGAGTTTTCACCTAAAAATAAGCACTTACCTTGTAATGTTCACATGCTGATTTGATTTTTTTAATTTTATACACACTACAGGGTGACTATATTTTTAAGGAAGTATGTCTACTGCCCTTTGTCACCATATTCTGCCTGTGAAGTCCTGTAAATAAAAATTATACAAAAATCCAGTAGGATTTTTTCTTATTTCTTCTAATGATTATCCAAAAGCACTCTGGTATCAGTGTCAGTACCATTTATGTAAGGGACTTCAATAATTTTAACTAAAGAGAACATACTTGTTCTAATACTAAATAAATAATATGTCAATTCAGTACAAACTCTGTTCAACTAGTTTTCAATTTCTAACACTTGTCTTAGCTGATATGTTGTGGGTTTTGCAAAATCATATTACAGTCCCAGAGAGACATCTTACTTTTTTAATCAAATCTTAGATACTGAAAATTTCCTTACTTATCACTGAAATCTGAATAAATATTAAGTAAAAACTTTTGTTTTATTATAGCACCATAAGAAAATTTAGTGATTTCTCTTAACTAATATACTGAACATAGAAAGCCCAATAACTATTGAGTGATTTTAATGTTGCTTTGCTTCAGGCTGTCGATGAGTATCTCTTCAAGATACTTAGAAAAAAACATACTAGACCCCAGAACATCTGGTGGTTGTTTGGGCAAGTTTTTAGTTTTTGAGTGATTCCCTCTCTTCTGGGTGCTGATTGGTAAAGAATTGAGACTTAAGAAGAACAGATATATGGACAGCATTGTGTATATAACCCAGATACTAGTTGGGGCAGAAATCGCAAGGGATGATATCTTCTGCATCTGCCACTCAGATATGGGCAACAGCTTTTGAACGGGTGAATGCCCCCTGTTGAATTATTTTGCCAGACGACAGGCAACAGTAGGCTTACTAGCTGACAGAAATGTCTGCTGTCTACTTCAGCAGACAAAGGCAAACTCAGGACAGATTCACATGAGTGGGGATTGACTCTCATCTGGAAGTGCTGTCCTTTCACTGATGGCTGCTCTACAGAGCTCAGACAATATCTTCTTCCTCAGGGTTCTGACACTCTGGTGTAGGTGTCTGAATGTTTGAGATAGATATCTGGCAGTCAGATACACCAGCTGCACTGCTGTCTCTGCTCCCTGCCTACGACTCTGTGGTTTTTGGAGAACAGAAAGCAGGGCTCCCTGCTCAGTTGTTGCACAACTCCATTCCTCATGTTCTGTCAGGCTGCAGACCAGGAAGGCTTCTAAAAAGCACTCTGGAAATGACACTGGGCTGAAAGGTAATGGTGTTCCGATAGCAATGTAATTCTTTACTGGGGGCATTTTTGCAGGTTTGAGCTTAGAAACAGGAGAGCTTAAGATCTAGCTGCCAAAAGCCTCCTCAATGTGCTATGCAGATAGGCAGAGGAAAAACACCAGGCAGTCTGGAATAGCAGCTCACATGCCCACAGAGCATGCAGATGTAAATGCTGTCATATGTGCTCTCTGTATTGATACTTGGTTCTATTCAAATTTGCACTACTTAGTGAAATGAGGGCATAGGGGTCCCCTTTAAACTAACATGGGTGAATGGCCTTAGGTATGACAGAATCCTTTCTGGCCTGAAAGTTTTTCCCTAGTTTTATTTAGCTTGTCGTTATGTTAAATGTTCCTTCTAGTTATAATTCCTGGGCTCAGAGTTCTCATTATTAACACCCGAGGACAAAAACACAGATCACTGAGTATTTTGAAATCAAACGTGTTCTGAAAAATATACAGACATCCATGAAGTTTTCCATTTACTTAAACTGCCTTAACTTCTTAAGGATGAAGTGTGGTTTTCTATATATCATATGATGTATTATTGAAGGATACTCCTTATTATCTTGGGGAGAAGCCTTAGCATCACAAATACTTGCATCTGCACTGTTGCACAGAAGAATATTAAAGGCATCCAGATAAGAGATGCCAGCTGGAGAAAAAAAAAAAAAAAATCTCTTGGATTTGGTCTACAGGCTGTAAGCAGTAGGGGAGTGTTGTCTTTTCTTTAAATTCTCTATATGTATCAAAAGATTCAGCAGAACAAAAGAATGTTTTTTGCAGTCTTTGAAAAATTTTTCACTGGTACACAAGGAAAACATTTATCTTACTGAAATGAAAATGAATGAAATGTTTGGACCATTACAACATGAAAATAAAAGTAACCTCACTGAATTTAGGCAGCTACAAGAACACAGCAAAGTCAAAGTGCACGTTTCAGAGTAGGGCTAGCACACACTGCACAATGTTTATTATTAATATTGATGATTTCATTAATGGAAAAAACACAGTTTAGATGCAGTAAATATTTTCAATCACTGACAGTAACTTTTAAAACCAGCATTTGGATACTAAGAAGAAGGTAACATTTCATGTTTTTCTCTTCCTCAACTGTCTTTTCTATTTTAGGAATTTTTTGCCTGACTACTTTCTTCTACTTCCTCTTATAAAGGATTAAGTCTTAAGAGACAGACATTGCCTAACATGGTTATTTTCTTTTTTTTTTTTTTTTCCCTCCTAACTTTAAAAAAAGAGTTTACCTTTAAACACAAAAGTGAGCCAATACAACTACCCAAAGCTTTCTTCACTGGGACAAGATGGTGTCAATGAAAGCTGAATTTAGTGCTGCTATCTAGACAATAAAGTGCTTATAAAGGAGAGAATTTCCTGTTTGCCAGTGTTACAATGGTTTAAAATACTGTGGTAGTGAAACAAGATGCATGACAATGTATAAAATGACAACTAAATGGCCTAGAAATGAAATAGAAATTAATTTTATGTGAAATATCTTCTTCTTACATGCTTCCAGTTTTTACACATTTTCTTTTTTCATTTATCCTGTACTATAGCATAAGACTCAAAAGTAGAATAGATAACAGAATGCAGTGTAATTTCAAGATTACTAGATCTAGGATTGGTGTTTGGGGAGGTGGGAGCAATTACTTTGCTGGAAACAAATTCTGGATTTTATTCATAAACTGCATTCATCATTCTTTCTCTTCAATACATTAACAACAAAAGGCAACTCTAATATTTTGTGTATCATTACTTTCAGTATGTCACAGGAAACCTACTAACAGTACTGAATGTACTTTGAGAACTGAATTTATTCAAGAGATTGGTTGTTTTTCATATTTAGTTTTGTCTTTCATAGACAGAGAATGTTTTGCTATGTTTTTTCTTACTTTATTTTGCAGAAAGATAACTGTAGCTAAGAGAAACCAATCTTGAATCAATTTTTTTTAATATAATTATCAGAAGTGTTAACATAAAGCTTAAGTTGCAAAGAGGATCTGTCTAATTTTGACTAAGATATGTTTATAAGGAACATAAATAATGACATGAAAGGAAGTTAGTTTGACTATTGTTACTATTATAAAGAGAATGAAAGCTTTTCAGAATAAGCCACACTTTAAAATTAATCTTTGAGTATTGAGAAGAGCAAACTTCAAGTACTTGGGAAGCTTATAATCCCTCTTAGGAAGTTAACATCACTGGCCATATATAGGTGTGTAGTGAAATTCATTTTCTAATATGAAGGAAAAGTCACTCATTCTCTTTTGAATCCTCAGACTATTAACTTTTAAAGCATCTATTACATATTATCAAATCCTTCAAATGCCGTACTGTAAATACATTAACTTCCTCCCACCTCAATTTATTATGTCTCTGTATATTGACTACAGCTATTGAATTAGCATTTTTATTATTTAAAGAAACCTGATAATGCTATCAACTGTATTGTTTGGTAAGTGATTTCATGTCTAAACCCACAGTATTGATTAGAGTCCAGTTTTGAAAGAAATAAAAAACCTGAACATCTATTGCTTTATCTATCTCTGTATATATATATCTTTCTCTGCATATGTTTATATGCATAGCTGCTTATTTTTACAAACCAGTTTGACTAGCTCCCCTAGGGGATGGTCCATTAATCAGCTAATTTTAAGTGCAAAATTGTCCAATAGGTATTTAATTCACTGTCAGAATACACAAAGCCATTTCTTCTGATTTTTTTTTTTTAATGATTGGAGAGGCTGGGTAAAATATTATGTCTGGGTTAAAAATGTATTTTCTTAAATACAAAATGAAACCTAAAAACAATTAAGCATGAATGCTTGCTACTGTCCTTTGCTGTATGCAGTGAAACTTTTTAAAGTTGGAATTGTTTACAGTGCTGGGGCTGACTGAACTCCAAGGCTGCTCTTTCTGAAGTCAGGAGCGTGAGCAACGTTGCTCCTGACAGTCTTGGTGGGCAACAGAGAGCTCATGCCATGAGTTAGGACATAGCTTTGCACTATTTAGGCCTCACTGCGCAAGGCTGTTTCACCTCTGTTCCAGAAATTCTCAGGGAACATATTGGGTCTTTAAGGACTGTGATTATTTCAATAAGGTGATAAGGTTAAACAGTATCTCCACAGAAACACACTTAACTATATCCATATGAAGGATATAGATATAAATGTTAACATTAAAAAAAAATAATCATTAAATAACCTATTAATTTCTTTCTTCAATAATTCATTAAATAACCTATTAATTTCCTTCTTAAGACCACTTGTGTCCAGAAGGAGTAGGGAAGTTATCATGCCTCTGGACTCAGCACTGTGAGTATTGTGTATTGTTTTCGGTTTAGGACACCACAGTATAAAAAAAGACACTGAGGTGCTAGAATGGGTCCACAGAAGGGTAATGAAGCTGGTTAGGTGTCTGGAGAATATGTCTTATGAGGAGCAGCTGAGGGAAATGGGATTGTTTAGTTTGGAGAAGAGGAGGCTGAGGGGAGACTGTATTGTTCTCTACAACTACCTGAAAAGAGGTTGTAGTGTGGTGGGTGTTGGTGTCTCCTCCCAAGTAACAGGACAAGAGGTAGTGGGCTTAAGTTGTGCCAGGGGAGGTTCAGAGTAGACATTAGGAAAAACTTCTATACTGAAAGTGTGGTGAGGCATTGCAACAGACTGCCCGGGGAGGTGGTGGAGTCACCATCTGTGGAGGTGTTCAAAAAATGGGTACACATGGCACTTTAGGATATGGGTTAGTAGTCATGATAATGTTAGTTAGATGGTTGGACTTGATCATCTTAGAGGTCTTTTCCAACCTTAATGATTATGTGATTTGATTCTTTCTACCTCTGAATACAAGATTTAATTTACCGTCATTGACAAGAACAATGTATCTTAAAGCTTTCAGGTTGTAACTGGACTTCTAGGTAATAATCCTTACTATTCTAAAACCACACATTTTCCCACATGCATATGTTCCTGTCCAAAAATCCAGTCCATACAAATGCAATTTCAGTAGAAACTCTAGTATAGGCAGTGAACCTCTTTCAGTGTTAATGCCTTAACACAGCCTATGTCTGATTTTACCAGAAAGAGACACAAATCTAGCCCTGCATCAATACTATTTCACATATTAAGTATATGATACAGAGAACTTCAAAACTATTTTTGATTTGATGTGTCCTCATAAAAGGCAGGCAGATGGTCAGTGATAGAAAAATAAAGATGAAAACTCACAGGAAATCTATTGTAATGTTATTATGAATTCATACTAGAAAAAGAAAAAATATCAAAACAATTCAAGGAGCAGTGGTGAACAATTACTTCTGGGACAGTTTTTTTTGTATCTGCCTTCTTGTGTTTTTGTCAAGACTGGTTACAGAAACAAAGCTAAACATAATCATTAGAACAACAAATATGAGTTCCAGAGAATAATGCTTGGCAAGATCTTGAAGCTTCTCTAAGATTTATGTTCTTTCAAGTTTTGACCAATACTGAATTAACTGCTCTACAGATATAGATTTTTCTGATTTTTATGTTTTTATTTGATAATTCTTATATATTAAAAAAGCAGCAACGTTGGCGAGTGAAATTTTTTTATAATTCAGTGTGTACTTCAAACACATCTTATCATTGTGTCCTGCCTATGAAGAATTTTTATAAGAAAAGGTTGCACTTTTGTTTTTTACAAGAATATGTCTCCTTGCAATTTTTCTTACTCCTTACTTCCAGTTTAAAGATTCAGCAATACGCAAATTAGAAAAAACAGTACAACAGTGGTTCCTTGAAGAATTTTGTATGTGATGTTACACAAAATTTAAGAACTATTCTCTGTCTTAACAGATATCTGACCACCATGAGGACAGAGATCTTCACAGAGATTGCCATAGTCCCAGCCCACATCCTCATGTACGCTTCAGTGCCATGTCAGGATAAAACTTTCTCAGGAAGGTTTTGAATGTGCTGGCCTCAGACATAGCCTTCTCCCTTCTGTTCTTCAGTATGATGAATCTAACTTGGTCACAGAATCACAAGAAAATTTAATTAGATTGGGACCTTTATCATAGAAAAAGACTGTCCTCTTCTACTTGACACTTGATTTGTAAACATATCTTTACAGGTCATTTTGTCCAAACTCAGAGCAGGGCTAACTTCAAAGACAGATTTGGCCTACCCATCCTCTTTCTGAGTTGTAATCAGACATGAAGTATGAGGTGCTTTCTTTAGAGTTACAAGGGGTTATAAAATATGGATTCTGTTCTCTTGCCAATTTGCTGTAAGGATTTCTGTTCACAGCCTTTGACGCTCGCATAGGATTATACTTTTATTCAAACTGAATGCAAGACTGGATAACATTTTATTTTTGTTTCAGAAAATTGGAATTTAGAGTGTGAATACATGTGTATAGTTGTGCACCTGCAAGTAGTTATGAGTCCATACAGTTGCACACACATGTATGACAGCATTCAGCTATCTTTCACAACCAACTGAAAGGCAAGGTATTTTGACCTTTATTTTGTCACTTGCATATGCAAAAATAGAAGTCAGATTGAGAAGCTTTTGAAAACTTTGTATCTTCATAAACAATTGAGAAGCCAACATCGTAATATTGATAAAAATACTACAGTTTTCAAAAATTGATTTTCAAAACTTTCTTCAGCCTGTAGTGTATCTACAGTTATCTATTTCCATGGTCTTTAAACCTACTCTTCCTCATTATCATCAAGCTCTTTCAAATACAATATTTAACTTGAGTAAAGTACATTTCATGTACATTTTATATTTCAAATATAAAACCACATCATGTTCTAGAACTTAAAAAAAAAAATCAGGTTTATAATCACTGCAATAATAAAAAATAAACTGAATTGTTTTCTGGGAGAACAGAACTTTCCCAAAACAATTTTTTTTTTTTTTTTTTTTTTTTTAATTCACAGCTGCAAGTTGAATAGAAAAAGAAACTTGTTTCTAAGGAAGGAATGTATTTGTATTGGCTAATCTGGGGCATGATTTAGAGAATACTACAGAGCCAATAAAACATTACACAGGTGCTTTGTACAAGCATCACAGTAAGTTATCTAGTGCTGTCTGATTTTTTCTCCACTTTACCATGAAGGGTATTTTTTAAATAATTGCTATAAAGTTTCTAAGTACTCTTGACTCCAAAGAAAGAAATCAGTTGTAAAAGTTTTTAAATTAACTGTTATGAAAGCATGTTTCTAACCTTGCTAAAGTCCTTGAATTTCATTCTCAGGCCTGTAATCTTTAACATTAGTCTCCATATGGCTATGATACTAACCATTAAGTGATGATAAACAGAAAGGCATGCTGTGCAAATGATATATAATTTTATGTTGCATCCCCCATACCATATTACGAATCATACTAGAATTTCTGTGGTCAAATCATATACTTTGTCAGGCCAGGCAGCATATGACGTCACTCCCCCAGTAATCATAAACATTATGCATAGATTTTATCTGCTGTTCAAGAGAAACCCGTAATTAGTGACTAAGCCAACCAGAACTAATAAAATGGCAGGGTCTTCCAAGTCCCAAAAGCAAGCACTAATCAAATCTCCTTAAAGTTCCCACAGCCACTGAACCCACTGTGTGTCTTTTCAGAAAAGTGATCTTTTCAGAAAATGTTGGAGAAAGTTACAAACGTTTCCAAAACCTCTGAGGCTCACGTGTGCACCCCACTACCTTGCTGCATGTCTGAAAGGTTTCTGAGATATCACTGGCCATGGAAGGCAACTTTTCATCTCATGATTACATGGATATTTTTAAACTGGTCCAACAAGCTCCAGTACTCTCATTTTAGGAAGCTGGACAGTTCTAACGTATCCCAGTAATTTGTATTTTCCACAGAGAGGCATATATATATATGTTATCCTAATTAGATTTGAATTAAGGTCTATTTCTTTTGGACAGTGCTCATACTTATTTAACATATTAATTTTCAATTGGAGATGAGACTTAGAGGAGACCTGAGTTTGCAGTTAGGGATATTACTTTTAATGTAAACAGGAAATGAATAAACATCAGAACTGAAGAAACAGAGTGAACAAAAAAATGATGATGAAATATTATTTGACTTTTTGTGATGCTTCTTTTAGTCTGTCCTGAAGAAAGATAAAACAATCTTGTAGAACAGCATCCTGCATATACTGGACTTTTATTCATATTTTTAAGTATTGAAATTTCCTGCTCTTGTTTATGGTTCTGTCTGATCAGAGTCCCTTGATGAAATACTTGCTTTTCTTTATATGTACTATATATGTTGCTGTGGAATATACTATATTCAGGCTGTTTTCTATAAAGTTCTATTTGTTCTGTGTGACTTGCTTCCCAGAGTCAATTCTTTGGGTTGTTCCTCCAGGCCCATAACAGGAAAACTTTTAAGAAGGTATTTGGGAAGCTCTTTATTATGCAGGAAAGAGTACAAAAGTGTAGACAGAAGGAATCCCTCCATTGCTACCTGACAATACTTTCTGCTGCTTGAAGAAGTGCAGAATTCCTGATTGCTCCCTCCATGCGTAACTAAGGGATGGAAACAATTTATTAAGTGAGCTTATTATCACCATGAAATCTGTATTTATTAATACAGATTTATCAATTTTGCAGTGCATGCAAATAGTAAATGCAAACTTAAGGAAATTGTATTAAATCTATGGACCAGATTGTACCAAATTTCTTCTTGTTAAGCAACACCTACTAATACTGAGTACTTCCAGAAGAAAATATGTCTCAGAAAGGGTGACAGGAAGAATACTATCATGTTAAAAATTTATTTGTACCTTTTAAAAAATACAGGTGCAATTCTGTCCATTTATTTTCTTACATGTGGATGCATTTTTTCATCATTAGAAAGAGTAATACTGCCTATTTCATTCTAAAGCAAAAAGAAAATCAGAGTTATGATGCTTCAGGTGACACATTGGGTATATGCTGTAACGTTGCAGTATACATGTTATTCATCAAAGACTACTAGTTTCTACTTCTACCTACATTGCACAAAGTTCTACTCCTCCTGCTGTCAGCTCTCCACAAACCCCACCTGAGCCTGGCTGCCTCCCCACCAGCCAACAGGAACACTGGCTGCTCTGGAGCTTGACCCCACCGTCCATGAAGTCCCCTGACTCACCCAATTACATGTAATCACAGATTTGCATTTGTCATGTGGGGTTTTCTGACATAAGGGCTAGAACAATTAGCAAGAGGAGTTCCATAAGCAGGTGACAGAAGGACAGAGTTCTGGCCCCCACAGCACTGCAGACTTAAGAAGTCCAGGAGGACACAGCTCTCCATATAGTTTATCAGTACATTGTATCATTCACTTTCTTATGAGTTATTAACTCCATTTTATACCTGTAAAGCATTTAAATTGGTTAATGACTTTACCTATGCACTAGGCATGAATGCCAGCGCTTGTCATCTGCAGCCTCGTGCATTCAGGTTATGCTACATATCTCTAAATGTTATGTTTGAACATTATTTCCCATACAATACTTCAGGTGTCCCACATAGTTACTGCTCTGATGGATTGCAGTGATCCTGCTCATTAGTCCTTTATCAAGCTGTTTATCAGGGACACTCCTAGGCACTCTGGTGGTTCTACTGCATAGCTGCAATAGTTAGACTTCCTGCTTTCCAGGCCTGCATGACATTTTGTTAGCCTAAATTCTGAGGTCATTATTTCTCAGAAGCAGTTCATTATCTGAAATTTAATTTTAGGTATCTTGTACATGAGCCATTTCCACAGTCTCATGTGCTCCTGGAGCAAAGGCTAAGCTTTGCTTTTGGATACTCAGATGAGTGCCCAGAAAACCACCTATATCTGTATTTTGCTTCTATATTGCTGGAACTGACAGAAATGGAACCTTTCTGAATCTGGACCTCCCTCCTTATCCCACAGGATGACAGTATGTGAAGGCAGGCTCAGAGTTTGTTTTACAGGACTCAACCCTGCAAACACTCAAAGATGTGCTTTGGTAGAATTAGTTAAAATGGTTTCAGACATTACTGCTTCCCAGGTTTAAGTTCTGCCTCCTGGATAGATATTGCTGCAAGGAATGTCTAGGTTAGAGGAGAGGTTAGTTTGTACTGAGATGACAGACTATGGATTGGGGTAGCAGAGCACAAATGTATGTATTGTTTTACTATGGAGACAGTAAGCTCTGTGAAGGATCCTGGCATAATGCTGTGGGCATTAATCTCTTGAATTAATTCATTTAAGTCCATCAGATGTTACTTGTCAGAACCTGTAGGCACTTAAAATAATTTCACATGGTTGACTGACAGACCTTTTTTAGTGTTGTTTAGGGCTACTTATATGTGTAAACCTATTTGCTTGTCTAGACTCATTTGGCATACAGTTTGAAGTCTTCTGAACTGCTGGGCAGTTTTGGTGTGCTAAATCTGTCTAAGTAATAAATTTATCCAGTTGTAGGAGAAGAACAATGGCTGAACACAAGCATGCCACTCAGCCTGACAAGCTCAGTGACATTGAAGACATTTTAGAAGAACAGTAAGTAATTGTAAATGACAGGCAATATGCTTAAATATAAACCAAAGTCCATCAATATTATTTAGCATTTCTAGTAGCAACATAAACTTACCAAAATTAAATACTATCAGTTCAAAAGAAGATGAAAGCAAAAATAAGACACATTTGAAAAGTTTGAGTAGCTCCAAAAATAAAAGCTGGACTTCAAGCTCTTCTCTTATCTGAAAAAAACACTGCCTGCAGAGAACCTACAGGGGAGTAAAAAATAGTAAAAAAAAAAAAAGTGTTCCCCCCCAAATGAAACCCAACCAAAATACACTAGAACTAAAAGAAGAAAAAAGGGATAAAATATTTAACAGCTAAACAAAAAGTGTCATTTTTAATGTTCTTGAATGCATATTCAGCTTTTTTCTTCTTGCTTTCTGGAGTCAAGCAATTAAATGACCAAATCAGCTTCAGTGTTACTAGTTTGTATGGTTGCAGAGAAGTAAAGAAAAAAAAAAATTTAAAAGACTTGGTATTTAGATGTTAGACAAAAATGGGTAACATATCTGGATGTTCCCAAGTTTATCTTTTTAAAAGTAGTGAACTCTTCATAGGTCTCAATGCTCAGATTCATCAGAAAAAAAGTAACCTTGTTTCCAACTTTGCCTTTCAGAACTAAGGCCTGTGTTCCTTATTTTCTCTTCATGGCTGTGCCTCTGGCCAGAAGTCTATGGGTGCTGGAGGCATTTAACTCTAGTGGCAACCAGACTCACACAAAAAAGGGATCTGTTTTTTTTGAATTTATTTCAAATATACAAGGAAAACTGAAAGCCACGGGGGGCTGATCTTTATATGTAAGATGGGGAGGCAGTAAGGCATTTGTGGGAGGCTGTTGCCTACAATAGAAGTAGATTGGGCTGTTTCTACGACGCCCATGCAAAATTTATTGAAATTAACATGAGTCATTGAACGGATTTCAGAGCATTTTTAAGAGTGATCTAAAGGTGCAACAATACAACCGAGTGCAATGGAGTGAAAAGCTGAGGTGTTAGTGAACAATGGCCTCTGTGTAACATGAACAACAATTGGATTAAATGAGGGGCTCAAAATACAGAGACTGGGCAAACAATTTACATTTCCATTAACTAACGGAAACTAAACTAGCTACAGTTCATGTTGACAACCATACAAAGATACAGTGTTATAAATTAAACATTGTAAAATTAAGTACAGAAATATTTTGCTATGCTAGGAATGTTTATTTTCTTACTAACCAGCTTATTGTTTTCGAGCATTACATTCCCAGCATTGCCATAGTGAACACACAGCAATGGTAGCAGCGTCGTGCAGGAACTGGACCTCTCACTAAATACCCAAAGTACAAAGTATGGTAGCAGTATTCCTTTCCAGTCTCAGTGTGGATTAACAGACCTGTTATTTATTTGAAGTCTGGTGCTTTAGCCGAACGCTAAAGGAAGCTCACTAGGGCCTGAAGCAGCCGTTCCCCCACATGACCGAACTAAGGCTCCCCAGCCGTTCTTCAGCGCTGCTTTATCTTTGAGCCGTTCCGAACGGCCAGACCCGAGTCCTACGCTGCGGGCTTCCTGTGACAAGGTGTCAATGCATTTCTCTTTCCCTCAGCACATTTAGCGCTGCAAAACTCAGCAGGAGACCTGAAGGGATGCAGTATAAATTAACTGAAGAGGTCGGTCTGCCTAAACTCCTTTAACCTTGGGGCCGGGCGCCTCCACCTCCCCCAGCGCCCACTCCAGCGGCGTGGGGCTCCGGCCGCGGCGGAACCCAGGCCACGCGGGCCTCCTCGGGCCGCCGTCGCCACCGCGGCGCGCACCCGCCGCCCGCTCCCGCAGTACGCGCCCACGGTGCGGCGCTGCCGCTCCTGCCACTCCAACTACGCGGCGGCCCCGGGGGCGCGGAAGCGGCGCCCAATCCCGCGATCAGCAGCGTTTGGGGTTTCTTTGTTCCCTCCCCTCCAGCGATCCCAAACCCCCGTCCCAAGCGCGTTTATTTCCTCCTGCCTCTCACACCAGCTTCCTCCCCGTGCCGCCACCGCTCCTTCCCAGCCGGCCGCCCTCCCGCCCCGCCGCCCGTTCGCGGGCGGCCCGGGACCGGTGGCGGGGGCGGGGGGGCTGCCCGCGGGCGGCCCCGATTGGCGCAGCCGGCGCACGTGGGGCCTCCCTCACGCCTCGGCGCTGGAAGCGCGGCGGCCGCTGCCGCGGGGCACGGTACCGCACCGCACTCCGCGCGGGTCTTCGCGTACCGCCCGCGCCGCTGCGGTAGGAAGAGGAACAGAGCCGGGCCGGCGGGAAGGTAGGTGTGGGGGCAGTAGCCCCCATGCTACGGGTCGCTGTTACCGTGCGGCGGGCGGGCGGGCGGAGCTGTACCCACTGGCTTCATCGGTGTTGGCGCCGCGCTCGACCCGTTGGGGCTGTCGGCTGCCACCGCGCCCGCGGGTGGAGCTCTGTGAGCAAGCGGGGCAGCGAGTTAACTCCCCAGTGGCGTCCCGCGACCCGACCGGGGCGCCCGCACCGCCGCGGGAGAACCGGAGGCAGCCGGCCCGTGGCAGCCGGGTCTGCGCCGTCGAGGGGAGGCAGTTGCTCCCGGGCCGCGGGGCGGGGGCGGCTGCTGTGTGTGGTAGCGCAGCTCTTTCCCTCCCCTTTGGAGCGGGGCGGCGGGATGCCTCCCCGCCCTGCTTTCACCCCCCAGCAGAAGGCTTTCCTTAGACACCGTCCCGAATGCGGTGCCGGGAGCTGCTGATGCAGTGGTCTTTCCCCCCCGGAGAGAATCTCCGCGTGGTGAAGGACAGCACAAAAACGACCATCAAATGTTAAATGGGTTTAGTGGTGTCATTCTAACACAGTGTTTTAGGAGTAACCTTGAGAGTCTAGTGAAACGGCCACCGCCGCCTTCCGTGCCTTCTGTTTGAACTGGCTTTGCTAATGGAAAAGTAAAACTTACAGTGTCTGTCTTCTTTATCCTCTTGTGTTCCACTGATGTTTCTGAAGTCTGAAGTTCAATGAAATATTTACCTTTATTTAGAAAAATGTGTTATTCATCTTATTTTGCCCTCTGTCAACCAGAAGAGTTAGTTTTAGGAATTACTTCACTTTGCAAATCCCTTTTTCTCTAAATACGTCTTGTAGAATGTCCACAGCTTGGCTGTTTTCCTTTGGTGAGTCAGAACTAGCGTTAGTGCTTTTCATTGCTTGATTAAGCTCCACAAACCGGTTACATCTTTCTTAAAGAGTTTAAGTGTTGTTGCCCATGTGATGGGGATCATCTGACACCTCTTTGTGCTTAACGTTATTCAGGCGGACAGGACCTTATCCTTTTCCATTCTAAAATATTGGAAGATGGCAATATGATATCTTATTTTGATCATGGTATCTAATCAAAGCTGCAGCATCTAACTGTAGGAGATGTTTCTGACCTGCCATCCCCTTTTTATGAGAGAGGGGTAAGTAGAGGGCAGGGAAGTTTTACCTTGCTGGTAATGCATTGAGTTAGTAAGTCATAGGTTTCTTTTCCATATCCATAGTTTCAAAGTACCCTTTAACTCCTGAATTTTTCTGCAAGTATGGTTGGTTATTTTAATGCGGCCTGGACATCTCCAAATATGATGGGCGGTTGTTTTTTGGTTTTTTTTTTTTTTTTTTTTTTTTTTTAAATAATGAACACAAAATAAATACTTGTGGTAGTTTAGGAGTGTGAATAATCATGATAATGTGTCGGGATATCTCCCCCCGCCACTTCCCCCTGAAATATAATTTTACAGTTTCTTGCCCCTAGGAAGAATGTGATCCCTGTGGAGTTCATGTTAGTCTGCTTGATAAATTACTTGAAAAACGTCCCTTTCAGTGAAATGTTTTAGTGCCTTTCTGTCTGGGCAAATGCAGTAATGGTGTAGTTGTGCCACGCTAATTTCCCTTGTGCATACTTTTGATTTTCTCTAAGAATGTGCCTTAAAAGTTGGATGGCATCTTTGAAAATGCACAAAGATAAATCTGTGAAAAAACCCAATATTGTGACATTTTTAGAGTGGAGTGAAAGCACCATTTTGGAAGTTAACCCAATCACCATTTTGCGATAGCTTCCCCAGGTCAGGAATGGTCAGGTGGAGAAAGGTCTGTGAAGAAATGTGCTCTGGAAAGTAAGAGGTGTTTTACTGCTGAGTAAGAGTGTTTGCTGTGGGGACTGAGGTTGCTGCTAACTTGCACGTGTTGATTTCTCACCTCCATTTCACTTATCTTCAAGTTTCTGAGTGTCCCCCTAGAGGTAGTCTGGATCTGAACATCTAGGGTCACGGAAATGTGACAATGACTCTATTATGTGTTCTATAGAAGGCCCAGAGAGAAATATTTTATGTGTTTTCTTACAAGTATGTATTCAGATGACCTCACTCTTGTGTCCCTGTGGGATTTTTAGACAGTGAGGGTAATATAAAAATAATCTATTTATAAAATACTTCCCTCAGTATGAAGGTTTTTTTTTTTCCTCTTCTAGTTGAGTATTTTTTTTCTTAACACTACTTAAGGCTACTTATACTGGAAGTTCACTTCGTAAGTAAGAGGAATTCATCAATAGAGACTTCTTGGTTTTGTGTGCACACATAAAAGTGTGCATTTTAGAGAACTTAAAAATACCTTTCTTTAAAAAATTGCAGTTTTTAAAACTATATAGGATAAGATGACTCCAGTTTTATAATATCCTGTGAAATGCTGACTGGAAAATAGTAACTGTTGGTCTGTTTTAGGGGGTGGGCTGCTATCTAAATAGTAGTGCATTTGTTCTTTCTTTCTCTTTTCTTCCTTTGTAACTTGATGTTCCTTTCTAGTGTACATCGTATATCTGCTAAGTTAACATTGCCAAGGTTGTACAAAAATGTTTTAATCACAGTTTTGGATGCCTGTGTTTGGATAAGGTGATGGTAAGACAAATTGATTCCTCCTGTTTTGTTAGAAACAGGAATACTATAGCTAATGCGTACAGAGACAAATCAAGACAAGAGAACACTTAATTTGCTTAGTCCTTGATTGGCAGTCTCTAGTGATGTTGGGGATTTGAAAAATGGATGAAGTAAAAAGTCTTGGCACTAATTTGTGTTGTAGCCAAGATATGACAGTGAATTCATTAATGCAGTTTTGCGTATGACTGCAGCAGATAAACGCTCTTCTTTACAGTTAACGCTGCACTAAGTTCAGACTTTTGGTTTGACTATTTCATGATGTTCTGAGTCAGGACATACAAAGGAGGGTAAATCTTGTATCTTATCAGTGCTAATAAACATCCCCTGATTGTTTCTGGTTGCTTCTAGTATAGCATTCCTTTGTTATACGAATAGGGAACAAGTAAGCTAGTTAGGTGTGTGTTTGGTTGTTTGTTTTGTGGTGTTTTTTATGTCAGACAGATTTCTTAAACTTAGTGAAAAGGAGAGCAAAATAGGAACAACAGCTCAAAAGAAGAAATACATTAACAAGAGAAGGGACTGTTACTTTTCCTGGTCAAATTATGTCATTGAACATGTAGACTTTGATGTGGAGAGAACTGTGGTTTTAGGGGGGTGAGGGGAAGGACATTGCCTCTTTACTGCCTTTTTGCCTTTTTTCCCCCTCTTCTGGGTAAGCTGCTATCACAGAAATGAATGATGGCTTCTCAGGAAGCAAATACATTTCTGAAGGCTGTATATAGCAGAATTAAACTCATGAAATGTACTCAGTGGGTAACTGAGAAAAGAGACCAGACCATTTTACAAAATCACTGTATTCAAACTCTTTCAAAACTGCCAGTACCTTACTTCCTTCCTAAAAATCTTCTTCTGGTAGTCCATTTTCTCTATCCAGAATGCATTTGCTGGAGGCCCAGTTGGCTTTTGGCATGTGTTGTTCACTGTAATGCACTAGAGCTCATAGCTGAACATTAAGGTATGGGTTTTTTCCATCTTAAGCTTAGGCAGACATCTTCTGCACATCAGGTATTTGACACAGATGGTGCTGTGGGGTTTCTTTGTCATAAAAGATACTAATTCCTTTGCAAATGGGATTGCATGTCTGTAGGTTAGCTCAATAATATTATGTGTTCCTACTTTCCCTTTCATAATTTTTCTACTACCTGCTGGTAGTGCTGGAAAAGGTTTGTCAGGTGTGTTATGGGAAGGGCAGGCTGTGTTATTTACAAGGTAGCACTTACATTGGATTGCTGATGCTTGGAAGACACAGGTTTATATGTGTGTTTAATGTTGTGAGCTTCTGACTTTTACATCTAGATTACAGTTAGTGGTAATGCAATGACAGTAGCCCCAAGGGAAAAATCTAATGTTTCTGGTCTGTAACATTTTGATTTCCTTAATGAAACAGGAGCATTATGAGCATTTAAGATTGCTCAGCCATGCAGAATTTTTACCAATGGTTATGAGCATGAGTTATTAAAAATTTTACTGTCATAAGCTGATATGGATTCAAGTCCAGCATTGAAAGCTAAACTTTTTTTTGACCTTTAAATTTGGCTCTTGTCTTTTTGTAGAAATGAGAGCAGTGCTAGCTCAAAGAGTGGATTTTTCTTTTTCCCCTGCCTTGACTGTCTTGTGTGGTAAACTTTCAATTCATTGTAATTTTTTAGGGATTGCATGTGATTTTTTTTTTTTAGATCTGTTTCCAAGTAGCATAAAACTCATGTGGTATAATTAAAGTCAGATATGTTAATAATAGGGGAAACACCCAAATTATGTATATATGTATGAAACACTTCGGATGAAGAGACTTTGCAAAACAGGTTTCTTGGTAGGTTCAGTTTCTTGTTGCTGCATAAACCGGTTCTGTCAAACCTATATCATTAATAAATCATAGTATCACAGAATGGTTTGGGTTGGAAGGGGCATTAAAGATCATTTACTTCAACCCCCCTGCCATGGGCAGGGACACCTTCCACTAGACCAGGTTGCTCAAAGCCCCATCCAACTTGGCCTTGAACATTTTTTTTTTTGTGGGGGAGGGGGACATCTGCAACTTCTCTGGGCAACCTGTTCCAGTGTCTCACCACCTGCACAGTAACAGACTTCTTCCTAATATCTAATATAAATCTACCCTCTTTCAGTTTAATACAATTACCCCTCATCCTATCACTACAATCCCTGATAAGGAGTCCCTCCCTATCTTTCCTGTAGGCCCCTGTTAAGTACTGAAAGGAGACAAGTTTACCATGGAGCTTTCTCCAAGCTGAACAACCCCAACTTTCTCAGCCTGTCCTCACAGGGGAGTTGTTCAAGTCCTCTGAACATCTTTGTGGTCCTTCCCTTGACTTGGTCCAACAGGTCCATGTCCTTCTTGCACTGTTCTGCCCCAGACCTGAACACAGTACTTCAGGTCAGAGCAGAGTAGAGAATCACCTCCCTTCACCTGCTGGCCATGCTTCTTTTGCAGCCCAGGATGTGATTGGCCTTCTGGGCTATGAGCATATCTCACATTCAGTTTTTCATCCACCAACACCCCTGAGTCCTCCTCCGCAGGTCTGCTCTCACTAATAAACTTGTCTTGAATTAGATTTCAGTGTAAGTACACTTTGTTATTCTGTAGGACTCTGTGTTGGGGCCTTAAGTCTTTATGGCAGCATGCACTGGAGAAGGGATGTGTGCTCAGAGGAGGTGTGCTCGACTTGTGCCTGGCAATGCAAAGGGACTTCTTTCTAGCTTCTTGGTGGCCTTTGGTTCCTTGCTGATAGGCAGCTACTGCAGATGGGCTCTTATCTCTATAGCCTTGGCCACTTTTCTTCACTGAATGCAATTTATGAGAGTCAGAGAGACAAAAAAATGCTTTATGTCTTTCCACTGGGAAATAAAACCAAAATAACTTGTATTCAGCTGCTCTTAGTTCTCCAGGACACATTTAAAGGTAGGTGTTGAAACTCCGAATTCACAATTTAGTTTTGTCACTTTAAAATCTGTATTTACACCAAACTGATTACCTGAACAAAGCAATCTGATTTTAAAATGTAAAAACACAGATCATCACATTCTCTCAGAACAGCTATGGGTAAATGGGACCTTTGGAGGTCCTTTTTTCAGTTTTATCGCACCTCCCTCTTTAGGAGACAAGCTGTGTTAAGATTAGCTTTTTTGTTTGCTTTGGGAGATGTAGAAAGGAAATTGATGCTTGTAAATTTAGATGCTCACTACTTATGAGGGAATATTAAACATAGGTTTTGTTTTATTCTTTTTCCTGTTTTGTAAGCAGACTGAGGTCGGAGAGTCAGTCACAGACAAAAGGGCGTTCTTGGTTACTAGACCTGAAATTTTCCTAACTCCCATTTTTTTTCTGAGCCATTTTATATGGGGACCTTTTCTGGACTATTTTAAGTTGTGCCAAAGCTATTTATTTTGGTCTTGATTAGTAGAGCTACTCATATAGTATAAACACATCTTCAGTATGTTCTTTTGATGATGGTTTATTCTTGACTGGTTTTATTAAAACTTGGGAGAATGGAAATTATTTGTCAGTTGTTCATTCTCAGATGCTAAAACTATAGTTATAATATTCTTGAACTACCTAAATTTAAGATTAAGGATTTTTCTTATGGTGATATGTTGTATCTTACAAAGCTGTTAATTAACCTGCTGTTAGACACAAATTGCGCTTGCGGTTCAGTCTGGGCTTAAAACTAGAGTCTTTTATGTCAGGTCATGCATTAATGCTTGTGAGTTGACGCTCTCTACTCCAGGCATCTGATTATCCCATGACCTGAGGTGTCCATGTGTCCTGTCTAGTCAGTGGAAGGAGTTTAAAGCCCTGAGGTCATGAATTGGAGTACTATAGTGTTTCACAAAATAGTAATGACATTATTTCAGTAAGCAGTACTAAAAAGCATGAGCAGAAATAGCTTTTATGTGAGTTGGGAACAAGGCAATATAATTTTGTGACTGTACCATGTTACGTGATGCTGGCTTTGTCTGATGGGTTATGTTCCATTTATACATCTTAGCACACTATCATCCCTGCATGCCCTAAATTACCAGGGTAATACTGAATTGTGGATGGTTCTTGTCCCCAGCACAGGGGACCAGTTCCATTGGAGTGTCTCTTGAGAAGGCTTTGTAAAGGTAAGAGAATTCATTGATCTGTGAAGTTGGGATCTGTAATTTATTTTTAATGCCTCAGTGGGATCTCAAATATGACATTTCACATCTTAAAATAAAAGTAAAATCAGTGTGTCCAATGATGATATTTTAACTCAAAGCCCTTATTTAACAAAGAATTAACGTGGCAGCCCTTTAAAGGAGTAAGTAACCAAAATGCCTATACTTAGAGGAATCTAGTAGATGTGAGCTATGTGTAAGGCACTTTTGGATCCTCAGAAGAATAATGTAAAAGAAGACTAGTTTCAGGTTCTGTTCAGTTGCTAGACAGTGTTTCAATTTCAGGGACAGGAAGTATGCAGTTTAGACTCTGGTAGCTTTGATTTTATTTTAATTTTTCCTTTAAAAATCATTGATATTAACCTCCTAAAAAGAAAACTGAAAAAATAACTTCTGTTAGCCAAGAAATGTCTTGATTCTATTTACTTTTTCTATAAAATGAAAAAGTGTGTGTGTATATTTTATATATATTGTGTACACACACATAGATATTTGACTTAGTCATGTCATGTAAAATAATTTTTTTTTAATGGTGGTTGTTCTTGTGAAAAAGAGTAATATTTTACAGTGGGAGAATAAGGGCTTATGATGGGCCTTGTAAACTCCTTTTTCATGGTTCTACATGTCTGTGGGTCCAATCCTACTTCTAGTTATGTGTGTATAAATCTAATTCATTCTTCTTATAGAAAGGACTATTTAAGCATGAGAGTGTGAGGGTCTGGACTGAGTTAATGCTTGATCCTGTTGTTCTTAGAGTGCAATAAGAGTGCTTCTGCATTGCTATGAAGTGGGTGATAAGAATATGTTTGTAAATCTGCTTCCTCTTCCCTGCCATTAGTTTATTAGGGAGCAGACTGTTTTCTGGATGTTTTGGTGCATTGGGAATTCTTCAGTGTTACTGGACACTTGTTTATTTCACATTTGTTGCCTATGGAAGCTTGTGAAACAGCGTGTAGTCAAGATGTTGAAATAGCTTGTGATTAGGTGCTTGTTTCAAACAGTAGTAGCTGATGTCTTCAAATTATTTATCTGAAACCTTGGAGTAACTTTAAATATTGACTTTTCTTTTTTGTGTAAGTTGTCTCATTATTCATTCAAAAGCTGTATTTCCCTGTGGTGTCTCACCTTAATCACTAATTTTTGCATCTTTGGACAAGACGTTTTTACTAGAGATTGATTTCCTCCATTGACAGGTTAGTTCTCCACTTTCCTAATTTTTTGTTTCTTTATCTAAATATTTGTGACTTTTCTAACTTATCTTGGAAAGGTATCATTAGGGGACAGTAAGATGTGACAACTCCTTGCTATCATCCTTTCCTCTCTACTTCACGTTTTTCTTCCCTTTCACAAAGTTTCTTCTGTAGCTCTTGTGAGAGTTGTATACTTTAACTTCATTGTTTCATTTAATGATAAGGCATAAAAAGTAAGTATTCTATAAATACCACTGTGATATGTTCTGTGTGTTTCCAGATACATTATCTTCTGTGACAGGAGGATGTGAAATATTCACACACGTTGAGTAAATAATAGCTGTTGGGACTAAACACTTTTAAGTTAACACAGCTGGATAACTTGCTCCAGAAAATCCTGAAATGAAAAGCTGGAAAAAGTGTGGTTAGTATAAGGAGTTGAGAGATGGCCCTGGAATTTTATTACATAGAGAACTAAATTGTTCTTCCTTATGCTATACTGGAGCAAAAGAATGCGAGTGCTGAATGGTCACTAAAAATAAGAAAAAGACAAATTTTAGGTGGTGAGGTGTGTGTTTTCTTTCCTTGGACTAGGGTTCTGGCAAGTCCAATACACATATATTTTAATACTGTTCAGAGTATTCTGTATGTAATAAAGCTTAAATTTGGAGCAATGTACATTCAAAGGCAAGGGAAACAGATCTGTTCATTATCTTTTAATCTTTAATTGAAGGGAGCAATTGATTTCAGTGTAGGATTATCTGTATAACAAGATACAGGACTTTGAAGGGCTGCTTTCTCTTCTGATTGGCATTTTTCCTCGTTCTAAAGTCAGAGCACTTTAAATATTGATAATTTATCTATCATACTTCTGAATTTTTTTATTGTACTTCTTTAAAATGATTTGTTAGGGGTTAACTTTAGTGTACAAAATTTCTAAATTAATTATATGTTTATCTATACCTGAAACCTCTGCTTTTTAAGACATTAGCTTGTATCTTTGTATATCCATAATGTGCATATTTTTGTTTGATGTTTTGTATTAGTTTGAAAAGTGTGACTTAAGTATAAGTTGTTTTAACTTCAAGTATCTGTAGAAGTCTGCTCTTACGTAGAGTATGAAGCTGAATAAAACCAATGGTCTGTTTGTAGAGCTTCATTGTATTACCAGGACACGGAAGACCTTAGAATGGAAGTGGTCTGAGCATTGTGATGTCTTTGATTGATAATGTAAATCCTGATAGGTAGGCTATTTATTGATCTGCTTTGTTGATATAATAAATACAGGGTTTCTTTTTGTCGTTTGACTGAACAGACAGGTGACTCAAAAAAAGCTTTTTTTTTTTTTTTAATGTTTATTAACAGTAGATCCTTGCTTGATTGAAGATGGAAATCTTCATTCTCTTTGGGGTTCTGGTGAAATTGTTCTTTGCTACAGTAAGGAGGTAGTCGCTCTCAAGTATATTAGTGATGCTAGAGTTGTCAAGCTGAGCGAGTAACTAAAAATAATGAGTTGCAAAGAATTAATAGTATGCATCTGGCTATTAGAGCTATACCCACACTTTTCTGCTGTCACCCTTGTTTGAAAAATATCTCTTGCTTTCTTCACTTGCTGTGCAGATGGCCATACAAAAGATTGCTTTTTGAAGAAAGAATGAAATATCACTAGGCACAGTAACTAAAAGCACAGAATGCACTTAACTTTGTCCTTCGTGATCTCAAAATCTCTATTTTTGTGGATTTAGAAGCAGCTTTCTTAATGATGTTTCTTTTGATAAATTGGTCCTTGTAAAAATGAAATTAAAGCCTTTTAAGAAGTTGTAAGTACAATATTTGTATCATGCTATGTGCCTACACTCATGGCTCTCAAATTATAGATTTTTCCAGAGTTGCCTCTCTGTTTTTGCAGTACTTTTTGTATGAAATTTTCTTGGAGAGACAGAAGATTCTCAAATAGTAATAGACCTTGTAGCCCTTAAGAAATGTATTCTTTGCAAAGGAAATGCTTGTTTCTTTCTTGAGGCAAATGGAGTAACCTGTGGAGTTTCTAGGGCCTTTTGAAGGAAAAAAAAAAAAGATTGCTTGAAAATTTAGTCTACTCCCATTTTTATTCTTTGAAACTTTTTTTAAAATGTAAACAGGAATAATAAAGATTTTTAAGTACTGCAAACCTGATTATATACCACTTTTTTTAAGTGCTAGTGTAAATGTCACGAAAACATCTGAACTTGTGTAAAGGTGGGTTCAGCTACCATAACAGAGAATGACCACAAGAAAGCATATGTACATATGTTCATGTACCCACTGTGTCATCAAAATTTTTTTAAGGATGATGTTTAGGGGTTCTCTTTGAAAATTCTTTGCCTATCTGTATGTGTTTTGATTCTTTAGTGGCCTCATTACACCAATTATGCTGGATATAGTCAGTTTGTTTTGGCTCAGTGTCACTCCTCGAATACATCTGCTTTGCATGTAAACACACAAAAAAACCCCCCACCACAACAAAAAAAAAACAAAACCCCAAAGATTTTAATAATTCTCATATATTCCAAGGCTTGAAATTTTTTTTTTTTTTTTTTTTTTGCGCTGTGGACAGGGTATCAGTTGTGAAATTGCAGTGAAGAATATGGGTTGTACTTTGACCTGAGGTGTTGATGCAAATTGAAGAATTTTGTAAGCCAGGTAGTCCATTAAAGACTGAAACTTGCTATATTCAAATACCAGAAACTTAGTTCTGAGATGGTAACATAGTAACTGACCCTTACCAGAGTAGGGATGAAAATGTTATTTGCAAAGTAAATCTGTACAAAATCAAAAGGATCACTATATTTGTGGGGTATGGATAATTTTTTTTCGGTTGGATTTCTTTGATTTTGTTTTTGTTGTATTATATTAGTGATAACATCTATGATAAAATGCATGCCTGAATCCTCCTGACATAATGAGAGAGCTGTTAAATATAAAGAATTGTCTGTGAGGCTTTAACTACTTATCCTGAAAATCTCCCTCAGGGATTTCTCCAGTTGTTGAACATAACGAGCACAGAATAATCATTAACTTTAAAGATACTTATGTATAGAACAGGATCCTGGCTGTCCACTAAAGGCATGATATTTATGGGTTTTCTTCCTCTTGGAGGAAGAAAGTTCTCCTTTCTTGTATGTCTGTCCTGTTCCTGTTGCACAGTTGTCCTCATATGAAAATTAATACAACTTCTCTTCCTTTCCTTCTCTACTTTGCTCCTCAGTTTTCATTCGCCTTATCCTGGTGTCATGGACTTGGATTGACTTTATTTCCTGTTCCCTACCATCACCACATTTCACTTGGCTATAATTTGTTGAAAAGACTGTTGTTGCAGCAGGATGCCTACTCAGGTTATAGAATGATTAGTATGAAAATTTAATATTAAAGAAAAGACTTTAAAGAAACAAAGATGTGTTAAGCTACAGCAAAATTAAACAAACCCTTGATGTTTAACAAGGTGTAGAATGCTGTGAACATTGTACTGAAGAGTACTGGTCAGAAAAGAAGATCCATTCTAGGACAAGTTTCTAGTTGATGAAAGTGTGTTTAAAAATACTTTCCTTTTGACTTCAGCCTACATTCTCACAGCTCTCTGCCCTTCCCACGCTATTGTAACATGGCTCAAAAACCCGAGTTTAGCCGTTTTTCTTTCAGAATTGAACAGAGGAGAGAATTGTCTTACTGGTGAAGACAGCTCTAGAGCTGTGTACGAGGAAATACTAGATCTGAATTGTTCTTATTGCAGTTGTGAAAAGGCATCAGAAGAGTAAATAACTCTATTGTGAAGCAGCAAAGACAAGTAAAGGACAGTAAACATTTGTGTTTGAACTTGAATCTGATTTAGATAGTTTATTTAATGAGGCTACCTGCTTTTAGAGTAGAGGAGCAGGAACTTCTGGCAATTAAGGTGAGTAGCAATTTGAGTTTCTATGCTTGCCTTCCTCAGATGTTTGTACCTTGGACTTACTGGGTGTCAGATACCTTGAAGCAGTTAACATATTTGCAAATGACAGAAGGATTACCACATACACCTGAATGCTCAGCAAACATTTTTCCTTTATTTTAGGCAAGCTCACAGGTCTTAGTAAACTAATAAGGCACCAAATGTGCTGATGCATGGAAAGCACCTCTCCAGGGTGTAAACACAGCTGTACAAGCTGGCTTCTTAACTGCTGGGAAATAAGATCCTGAAAAGGGCAAGTGCTTCTAACAGAAGGCAGAGAAAACCTTGTTGGTGTTTGAAGGACCTAGTTCTTTCTCTCTGTATGTGAAACATACTCTACATGGGAGGAGAGGATCGGGCAACCTTCCTGTGAGAGCTTCAGAGTCCATGCTGACTGGTTTTGAGAGCATTGTATTAAAAAAAATCCTCTAATCTGCTGGCAAAGTAATGGTATAGCCAGGGAGTAGGGCTGAAGTCTGCTCTTAATCTGTTTGGGTTATGGACAAACGAGAATAAAGGATAAATTATATGGACTTGAAGGGAAGATGAAATTCATCTGATGTCATCATTGCTGAAGACAGAGGTAGTAGCCAGAATAGCCTGTTGATTTTAAGTAAACTGTGCAGTGTTGATTTAAAAGCCTCTATAGAGGTAGAACCACTTAAGTTTGTTCATTAAATGCTCAGATGATTTGAAGAGATTGAGTGTTTCACATGGGGCCTATGTTTTCCCTTTCACCTGCACCCCCTCCATTCATATTTTGAAGTTATACTGGGATTGTACCACCAACTTCAATCATGTGTGATTGCAGTTTTTTAGGTTTCCTCCTACCCCTTTCTCCTTCAATGAAGTTAAGGAAAATAAGGTAATTACCATTCTCACTGGAAATATGTTGTTGAGTAATGGCAGTGGGGACATCTTATTTAAACTGTCCTGGATTTCTCTCATCAAAACACCCTTCTTAAAGGAATATGCTCAAAAATCTGCTTAGTTTCAGCATTTTTTAGGAACTAAAGTTGTTAGAAGTGACAGTTGGTCACTTCTCTGTTTTCTTCTTCAGGAAGCACACTCAAAAGGCCAGTAAATGCAGATTTGTTTGGATCAGAATGGGTAATGTTACAAGGTTATGTCATTCAGATCGAACACATTCCTCCAGATTCCTTATCTATACCATATGCGTAGTGCTGACCCCTACCTAAAAAAGTTACATGCTGAAAATCTGTAAATTGCAGAATTCAATAGGTGGTTTAATCTCCTATATCAGCTAAGAACATTATCTCTTGTTTTCTGTATATTCAGGTTGTGAAATGAATATGGGGGAATTGAATTTCTCAGGATATTCCTCAAAGTACGTCTAAACAGTAAGCCCAGGACAGGAGTTACAGCTTGACTGAGCTGGAATAGGAGTGGTGATCAAAGTGCAGTATCATAGTGAAAAGTATTTGTCTGAATTATAATAATGTTAAAAGACAAAGGTTGTTAGTACTGATTTAGCATGGAGATGAACTTTCTTAAACTGCATAATAAAAGAAACATTGCAGTAACTTCTAAGAGACAGGCAGTTCCCCACAGATGCTACAACTTTGACTATAGTGATAAAGTTACTTGAATGTTTTTTAAATTTTATTTTATATTTTTCCTTTCTGAGGTGGTGGTTTCTCTCACAGATTCCTGAGATCTTTTGGTAATGTGTGCAGCAGTGAGGCTGCCAGGAAATGGTTCTTTAAAAATGCAATCTCTCAAGGCAACCAAATGCTTCATTGCAAGCAGGTTTTTTATAAATCCCTAAGTCAGTAGGCATCAATCCTGTTTAGTGATTTGAGATCATTATTGCTTTAAAAGAGCATTCATGTCATACAGTAGCTTGCATAATGCCAGTGCTGGTTGCCTAATGCCGACTTACTGTGAGCTACTCTGAATTCTAGACTTAATTGGTAATGCCCATATTGTATATCATCTTCTGAAAGCAGAAAGGTTTCTCTTTTCTGCATTATTTTCAATATCCTAGTTTCAGAGTAAACAGAGAAGGTCTGTTTGCCTACAGTTTTCCATCAGTGGCCACAGAAATGTTCCTAGGTATTTCCAGTTTGGCAAAACAAGTTTATGAAGATAATCAAAGAAAGGCCTTTTTGAAATAGGGGAAGATTTTCTTTCTTCTCCTACTCTGTGGATACTGTCACTCAAGTGAGAAGAGGGGGGTTTTTTTCCACCCCTTTTTTTTTTCCACCCCTTTTTTTTTTCCACCCCTTTTTTTTTTCCACCCCTTTTTTTTTTCCACC
>JANHGN010021219.1:5977-19042 GCA_024605025.1 Megaceryle maxima
GGCAAAATTTTATATAAAACAAAAAAAAAAAAAAAAAAAGAAAAAAAAAAAAGAAAAAAAAGAAAAAAAAAAAAAAAGAAAACTGTGCACTGTCTTACATTTCTCCGGAGGGACCAAACAGTTGATTACAAGAATGACCTCTAAGTGTAAAAGGAAAATTTAGTGACATGTCCTGAACAATTGAAAAGACCATTTGCATTCTTCTAAGTCTATTGGAAAAGTAAAAATGGGGAGAAAAAAAAAAAAAAAAGCAAGCAAGGAAGGTTCATCTATAATCACATGTTGCAAAGGGATAGAAAAGAGAACATTAAATGCTTTTCATGATTCCTTCTGAACCCTTTGATAGCACAACAGGATGCTTATTAGCATGCACATTGCTCTGACCTGGTTTATTCCAGCTTTGTACTTAGGCAGGTGTTTAAAACAGGTGTAGAAACCCGTATTATTATTTTTTTCTTTCTTGGAACTCTGATAATGTAGACAAGTGCATTTTGTATGTCTATTCTTTACATAAGGATTTTCTGGCACCTTGGATGCAGCAGGTGGCTTGAGAAGATCTTCAAATTTATTTACAGCCCTTTTGAAAGCTAGCAGAAAAGTGAGTTGTTGATGTCCAGGAAAAATTTACTTTCTTTTTCATTGGATGAATGTGCAAGGCATTTGATAAGTCCCTCAACCCCCAAAATTTATCAAGCATCAATTGATGCTGTATTGTAGCTCCAGTAATTTCTGTAGCATAATTGAGATTCCACAATAATTTTCCTCTTTCACCATCACCATCTGTAACAACCGTGTTATCTGATGTAGAAATTATTTGGAGGGGAAGTAACAGGTCATGCAACCCATGTTACAGTTCTGGAGGTCAAATGTACATCTGGGAACAGCTATGAGTATCTAAACAACATATGAATGAGCTGTGCCCTTAGATCATAAAATTGAAAAAATACCTAATATTTATGCAATACTCTCTTATGTGCCTTTAAGTTTAATCTTGCTGAGCTCCACTGGTGATGTCAGCCAATGTTAGAGATGTATGGGTGCTCAGAGCCGTGGGACATTCTTCTGGGAATCTTGGTTTTCCCTGAATGCTCTCTTACACAGTTCAATGAGCATCTTCCAGTGATCTTTTCAGGACCGATTTGTTTTGCAGAGTCAGACTTTCCCTGTGAGACCACAGCCCTCCACTTTTTAGTCACCAAATGAGCTGATAGAATCAGCTACTGCAAAGATTACAGAAAGACCATGTTATTACAACATGGGGGGTGTTGCCTCGGATCAGATACAATTCAGATTCAGAGTCATTTGGGAGGATAAACTCATCCTTCATTACCTCTAGAATGATGTCTATGTTTCATATGGTGAAATCTTTATTTTCCTTTTTTGTTTTTTTTTTTTTAAATAGGAAAATAACTGTTCAAGGTGATAAACAGCCTGTAATTCTTAAGCAAGCAGGGAAGGCACAAGAGCAGCCTTCAAGTGTTCAACTGTGTAACTCTAAATGGTGCTGTTATAACTGATGCTTAGCACAGAGAAGAAAACTCTAGCAAATAGCAGTTATTTTGCTTTCAGAAAGAACACTGTCACAGACATCTTCCTACAAATGCCATCTCAGTTGTTAACAAGTTCTGGGAGAATCTTCTTGCTGATTTATGTTCTGCCACACAATTCTTTTCCAGTCATAGTGAACAGCCTGGATTTCCTTTCATTTATTATGGAAGATTACCTTGAACATGGACAAGACACCCAGTTAAGCAGCTTACTTCTAGAACCTGGGAGCATAGGAAATTAATGTTTTTCATGTGTTATGTGCATATGAAACAATGGAAAAATAAGTTCTTTACTGCCTCCATTGTAAAGTTACTAGTATCTGGCTATATGCGTGGAGTGGGGGAATGTTCCTTTTAATCCAAATCACAATTTATATTTAGTACCAAGGATGACTGAAATAAGCAATATTCCCTCTGCTTTTACAGAGGAAAAAAACTGTCTGTGGGTAAGGCATTAATCTGGGAGTCAGCGAACTCAGGGTCAGTTCCCAGCTCTCTTGCAGGGTTTTGTGATTTTAAACAAATCATTTTGCTGCCTGACTGTGATGCTCAGAGACAAAGCAGATGCTCTGGAGGAGAGCTGATACTGCATAGGGAGTGGGGGGTGATGAACAGATAGACAAGTTCTCTTTTCTCAGTCTTGTGACTTTTTTTTTTACTTATCAGGCATATAAAAGTTTAAAATTTTGTATTGAGTTAGAGAGCTAACACCAGCTGCAGCACTGTGTAAGAATACCTGCCATGTGCAGATAGGTACTTTCTTAGAAGATAAGTTATGTATAGTGCTCCTCACTGTTAACAGCTTCTGAGATGCTTCTGGACATTTTAAAACAATAGGAATAGTTCATATATTGTTCCAGAGCAGATACTATTTTTAGTGGTGTCACTGTATAACTAGGTAAATTGCGATGCCTCTGTATCTCTGCTGCTTTCGAAGATATTCACCCTCATACCTGCACCTGGAGAGCTCATTCTAGATGGGTGTCTTATCTCATGGACTATCAATGACAGTAGTGGACTTGGTATTAGGAAACTTGGGAGGAGGCAGCAAAGCTCGATACTTTTATGATCTGGAATGACAAAATCTAATTTTATCTTTTGAGCTCTCTTTCCATATGCAATGGAGAACTTTTCCTTTTCAAGAATTAATATTTTTATTGTAGAGGAAAATTAAGATCTCTCTACCTGAAATATGTAGTCAGTATAACAGTTCAATAAATAACAAGGAACCCCATTCCTCATTTAACCCATTCAATCCAGTGAAATGCTCCATTAAGCACTTGTGGTATAAAAATCATAGATATTCATGAAGCAAGTAAGTTTTTTGCATGGGCACTTTACATTTATGCCTATGGTTGCTTTGTTATACTTTGTCCTGGTTTGAGTTAGAACAGAAAATTTCTTTTCAGTGATTTTACTTTTCAGCTCAGTTCTTCTAACTAACTGCACTGTCTGAAGTTAGCAGCATGATTTCATAGGCAGTGTCTGCTTCCAGCAGTGATAACACCCCATGTTTAGAGTTACTGCCGCAGATTAGTGTGCAGAAAAGCTCTTGCTTATAGTTGCTCCTACGCAGTCCAAGGTTACTGCTAAATCTTGTGTACCACACTGGTGGTGCAGAAAGTAAAATGCCACACCTGTGGGGAGGAGCAGGACAGGACAGGTGACCCTAAACTGACCAACAAGCCCATATAGCCATGTACCTCGCATTTGGTATAAAGCTGAGGTATCAGGAGGGTAAAGTTGTTCTTCTTCTCTGGCTGGCATGCAAGGAGGACTCTATCCATTCTGCCTTTGATCCCAATCTGTGTGTGTTCCTGAATCTGGTAGCAGAATCCAGCTTCTGAACATGGTTTCTATCTCCCACCAAGTCCAGCCTGGGACCCCAGTGCCTGCTCCATATCATCAGTGGTGATGGTGACATAACTGCCATCGGGAGGAGGATGTGTAGGACGAGTGGGTTCTATACTGGTTTTGTATATATTTGTATATATTCTATTATATTATTATTAGTTCAATTTTCATTAAAGCTTTTCTAGTTTCCTTTTCTAATTGATAAGTCTTTCTCCCTTCTCTTCCCCTTTGGGGAGGGAGGGAGGTTAACAGCGAGTGTCTGTTATATGTCTAGTGGGCCGCCCTGACCCTTGACATATTTCTGGAGGAGGATTCCTTCTGCTATGTGAATGTTACCTTTTACAAGTGACACAAAGATTAAGTAAAATGCTACAGAGGTAATTATAACAAGGCTATTAGCAGCCTATGACACAGTGTAAATGACAACTAACTTTGCTGTTGAGGCATAATGTATCTGGCAAGTATTACCTGTAGCTGTACTTCATACAAGTTATGCTGTCACCAAAGGCATGAGATGCATATCACTTTGACCATGAGTCAACCATAAACTCAGCGTAGCACTTCTACAATGTTATTACAGTGTGAGAAGCTGCCCTGTGACATTCATTTCAATTGCAATTAATTGTCTTGCTTCTTGGAGTGTTTGTCTCATCGCATAGATATTTTTGTTTAAATTCAGATCAGATGTTTTGTATCTGATCGTCTGTAGTGAATTTTCTCTGCTAAGAAAAATAGCTAAATAATATACTCTATTTTGCCATCTGGAAAGATGTTTTAACAGTTTTTATGTACTTATCCTTGTGAGATTTGATCAGATTCTGGTTATGCATATGTTCAGTGACTCCATCCTGATATGCCCTTGACTTTCTCAGAAGTAATATTTCAGTTATCCTGCTCTGAAAAACAAAGGAACACCAAAAAAGCATAATAACATGGTGAAAATATCCACTGTGAGCACCTTGCTTGCCCTGTTCTTTTCTCCCCCACACAAACTCTTTCAGGGTTGTTAATTAACTGTCATAGAAGCAAATCATCTAATGAAGCTTTCTTCACCCGCCTTGCCCCGCTGACTAGCTCCTGAAGAGCCACTACGTAGTGTCAAGGATGAGCTGAATTATGAAGAGGCATGCAATGTGCATGCTTTATAATGCTATCAGAGATGAATCTCTTAGACTTGTTTGCTTATATTAGTAGCATCTGGAGCCAAGGAATTGTGCAATCAGGCTTTAATAGCCTAAAGGGTTGTTTGTTTTTTTTTTTAATTTTCAAAATGCAGATTATTTATTAAAAATGCAAAGAGATTTCACATCTGAGAATTACAAATCTGATAATTTTAGGAATTGCTTTTTCTCTTTCACTTTGAACTGTATAAAAATAAATTGGTTTTTTTTATACCTGAGACAGTATTACCTTGGATATGCAAAATGCATCACCTTTTTTTTTATAAGGGGTATCCATTCATATCTGTACAAACTGGCTTTAAAATATTACTGTTGTAGTTGCCCAGCATTTCATACCTGCAGGACTGCAACTAGAAAGAGAGGTCAAATAGACAATATAGTTTCTTTCAGTTACATCCAGCCATGCCTTTGAGAGGAGAGACCAAGATTTGCTGGGCTGATCTTTCTGCAGCAATGGGATAATTCTTGCTTCCATATCAATGCACTAAGGAAGTGAATATTTTTACATTCAAAGCTGAAAATTCTAAGGTTGAGGCTGCTACAGACTTCTTGTTGTATGTTATTTCTTCAAGCTGGCCGAGAAAAACCTGTCATCTTTTTCTTAATAATCACGAACATATTGTAGTGTTCAGTTAGACTAGGTAGGTTAATTAATATTGTCAGGGTCATCCTCAGTGACTGCTCTTTTGTTCCAAGGAGACTCTTAGATAGGATCCTGATGGGTCTTCTCCTGTCGCATGTCCTGGGCAATGCCTATAAGGTGCTGTTAGAAGGGATAATGAAGAGAGATTGCTGTGTTGTCTGCATTTTACAGTTTAGAGATTTTCCTAGTGCATGATGGAGGTGAGAACTTGGATGACAGCTACTTAACAAAATTCAAACCAATTTATGCCATGTTTATGGACTGGGAGAAGATGCTACAGAGGTATTTATATCCATGTATATAATTTGAAGAGATATGCCCTACTGTCTATTGTTCAAGCTAATGTCACTCTCCGGAGGGCATGGCAATTAATACTTATCAGTTACCCTTTCTCATAGGCAAAAGGCTGTCGTCGTTTATGTCAGGGGTGGAGGTCTCCATGGGGGTCTGTGACACCACCTTCTAAAAGGGACAATAGGATCTGTCTAGATCTCTTGTACACTTAAACAAGGTGGTAAAACTATGTAACTTGGGTCTAAACTCCTGTTTGAAATTACTGGTTTCCCCTCAGGTGATTTTGCTTACAAAAGAAAACAGCCTACTATATATACCAGTTAACTATATTATTCCTTTCTCTCAGATGGTAGAGTCCTGTTGGTATGTCTCTTTTTCTGTGTTCAGCTCTGTCTCCTTCATGCTGCACATGTGTGCCATTGGTTTTGGCTATTACAAGTGTGTCTCTCCCTCTTCTCCATTTCCAACTTGCCAAAATAAGCAATAGAGCTCCTATTGGGCCTGCAAACCCACAGAATCCTGGACAGGTTTAAAATGAGGTGTTATCTTTCCCTATCATGACTGAAATTTTCAAAACCTAAGTTATTACTCTTAGGGATACTAGCTCCAACTTCAGGTTTAAAACAAACAAACAAAAAACACAAAAAAACCCTAAACCAAACAAACAAAAAACAACAACAAAAAGGCAAAGTTGAATCTTAACCTCATGTACTGAAGATTAGTTACTTTCATAGCTAAATTATTAAAAGTCTAGCAGTATTTTGTATTTCACTTTCTTTATTTGCAACTATAGCATTAGGTCATCCCATAGTAATTTCTTAGAATAACTTTTTTTATTAATTCTGTAAAGTTCAAATGACCCATTTTAAGTTGTTAAAATAATTGAAGAACTTAAAGATAATTCTTTAGTGGAATCAAGTGCATCCTCATCAAGTTTGTGGACATCACCAAGCTATGTGGTGTGGTCAACATGCTGGAAGAAGGAGATGTGATCCAGAGAGACCTTGACAGGCTTGAGAGATGGGCCCATGGCAACCTCATGAAGATCAACAAGGCCAAGTACAAGATCCTGCACCTGGGTTGGGGCAATCCAAAGCACAAACACATGCTGGGTGCAGAATGGATTTGGATCAGGCTTGAGGAGAAGGATTTGGGGGTGTTGGTTGACAAGAAGCTCAACATAATCTGATAATGTGCATTTGCAGTCCAGAACACCATCTGTATCCTGGGCTGCATTGAAAGAATTGTGACCATCAGGCTGTGGGTCTCATGAAACTCCAGCTGGAGTACTGTGTCCAGGTCCTTTGTGTTGGAGCCTCCAACACAATGTACAAGAAGGACATTGACCTGTTGGACCAAGTCCAGAGAAGGGTCACAAAGATGATCAGAGGGCTGGAACATCTCCCCTCTGAGGACGGGCTGAGAGTGGGTTGTTCAGCCTGAAGAAAAGAAGGCTTCAGGGACACCTTATAGAAAAATTTAAAACTTGATTTAGTTAAATGGCATTAAAATCACAATATGCAATTCAGTTTGTCATTCCTTTCTGTGTTGTGAATGTCCATTTTTTCCTAGATTGAAGTGTAAGACAGCATGCAAGAGGGAGAGGAAGAACAAAACCTGGTTTTCAAATCTGAAAGTTCATATTTGACTTTCATACATTTCTCCATCATAATTTTTTTTTTTTGGTTGTTTTTTTGTTGTTGTTGTTGTTGTTGTTGTTTGTTTTTTGTTTTTTTAATCTTAAAGAATTAGGTAGCAATGTTCAATAAACAAAGGCCTCCTGAGGTGGGAAAGGGCTAGACAGTAAACTCCAGGACAGACAGCTGGTTCTAAGGTAAAACCAACCTGTGGAGAAAAAGTGACATCTGAGGGCTCAAAAATTGCTTGCAAAAGCATCAGAAAGTGCTGCTGAGCAGAGCACCCCAGACAGCACCTATTGCCAGATAACATCCAGTAAGGGGATTTCTACTGCCTCAGTGCTGTTTGTGTGACTGAGCTGCACCTTTGACTTCAGTTCAGAGCAAGATGGCAGTGGTAGTCTTTGTACTCATGTTTACTTGTAGGGCAGGTTCACTTCTCTTCATATCTTGTATTTCTGATCATCCAGACTGGGATACCAGTTTCTTTGTGTCACAGCTTCCTGTAAATGATCATACATTTGAATTTCATTTTAAAGTGACAGGACTTGTTCTGGGACTGAGTCAACAATTTGCAATTACCTTGCTGTGTAAGCACAGTCAACAGCTAAAGAACCCTGAACTAAAACCAGACCCAATGTAAAAAAAAACCAAAAAGCACCCTTCACTGCTACTGCCTTGCTACTGGATCTCCAGCAAGAGCACAGTCATGAAAAGAGATTTGTCTCCCTTTCAGGTGTATAATGATAGATTAAAAAGTTCTGCCTCACAGAAGTAACATCTGTTTTCACGTATACTTTTCTGTGGCAGTAGGGTGAGAGCCTATCCAGATGTTTATTTGGAAAAAAAACCAAAACAAACTTCTTTTACATTAAAAACAACACCACCAGCAACAAAAACCAAAAAAAAAAACAACAAAACAAAACCCAAAACAAAAAAAAACAGAAAACCCAAACCAACACAAAAAAAAACCAACCCAAAAAACCCCACACAACCAACACCACCAAAACAAAAAAAAAGCATCAGCCAAATCATTATTTTCGGATCATAAAAAGAAGTTAGAAGGACAAAGATGCACATAATGAGCAACCCAAGCTAGAAATGTGAGGTACAGCTGTCAAAGCAAAGACCAAGAAAACAGTACTCTCTGATTTTGGCCTTCTACTCCTTAAATAATTTCTTGTTGACCTTATTTTTCTGTAAGCTGTGGTAAGAGCTAACTTAGATCATCCCTGCTGTCATCTTTGAAACACTGCAATTGGAAAGATGTACTACCAGTGATCAAGTAGAAGACACTACTGCTTTTACAGTCCCATGACCCATGAAACAACAGTGCTATATGAAGACTACCTTGTCCTTCTTAGTGTCCTTGATAACAAAGACAACCCCCTAAGAGGAACAAAATAGTGAGTGATGTTCTGTATGTATCTCATTTTCTCTGTCCATGAATTGAATTAACATGGCCCTGAAAATGGAAAGGAAGCAGTTGAAAATGAGCACATGCCTTTTGCTGTGACCCACCTAAGTATATGTAACAGGCTGTAAAAACTGTTTCAGCCTCTTGTCAGTTGGCTGAATAGCAGCTTTTAATTAGCAGCCTGCCTAGTAGACTAAATCATAGACTCATAAGTAAAGTGAATCCTTATAGTATGCATTGTAGCAAATGTAGGAGGGAGGGGAAAAATATACCAGGGGTTGCTTCAAGTCATAAACTGCCTGTGGGTTTAGCAAATAGGTGCTTCTTTTTATTCAGAATATGTTTTTGTCACCTCTGCTTTTCAGTGTATCTAGTGTAAAGAGGCCTAGATACCTCACCAAGGTCTCTTAGTGTGATGCAACACACATAGTTCCACTTGATTTTCATGGGAATGCTTCCTGGAGGCTGAAAGGAACTGCACAAATTGTCAATGTGATTCACACTGCTTATTAACTAAATGCTTCAAGTGTTGCCAGTTGATGTGTTTTATTCAGCAAGTTTATATATCAGGCTCTAGCAAACAATAATTGATCTGTGTCATACATGCACGTTCACAGACATAATGGTCTGAAGTAATATTTTTGTACATGGCACAGGTGATGAAGTCTGCAGTTGCCCATGAAAAAAGCAAACTTTTAACTATCATTTTAACAAACTGTAGCTATTAGTTTTGGGGGTTTTTGTGTTTGAATAGTTCTATTGTTGGGGTTTTGGTTTGTTTTTGACAGTAAGATTAGAATAACTCATACCCATGATGAGTTAGTTGTCACAGCTACTTCACTGAAAAGCTTTAATACATACATACTTTTCAGAAGCAAATTTTGCAAGCTTATCAAGGCATTCATTTGTTTCTGTCATATTTTGCTTAGGTGCTGCTGAGTTAAAATGTGCTGAGATACTCATTGCTTAGTAGACTCAGAAAACTGTTTTTTCCACATTTTACATCCACTGAGCATGTTCCCTTCCATACTGCTTGCTGAGGATGTTCTTATCTGCATTCTGTGAGGCCTCAGGCCAAGGTTTCAAATCAGAACAGAATTCCCCACGGAGGTGGAAGAACTAGAATAAATCAGCATGGTGATTTGGCAAGGTTTTCTGCAAAGTTTATGTTTGTACATTTTGCTTTTACTCCAAGATATCTATAGTGGTGTTATCAAAACAACTGCTAAAAATGCTTCTGCTAGTATATGTTCCCAGCCTTTCAATATAGAATTTCAGACTGTGGTGGTGTCATCATGCTTGATTTAATGAAAACACTTTGATCAACAATAAATCTTCTAAGGAAATTACTGGAGGTGGGAAGGTGGTGTTGCATAAAGGGGCATGGGTTTGATGTGTGTCTGAGGGAGGCCCTCCTGTTCAGCCACACACGGTTCAGAGAGGACACTCTTGCTTTCTAGACTTCCTCTCAGGGAGGTGCCTAGGTGTGGCTAAATTCACTCTTAGTCCCAGACTTGGTCAGTGGTTTATGACTAAGGATTCTATGTGAGTAGTCACTTATTAGAGTCAGTGTTTGCCTGTTCCAGAGCCCTGCCTGAGGACTTTCACTGAGACAGTTTTGCAAACATAGGTAATTTTTTAAGGTGACAGATACGACAAGTTCAAAACCACTGTTGAGAAATACACTTACTGTAAAAATCAAGCTCAAGTTAGTGATTCCTGGTTTGGAGGCACAGGTCTTACCAAAGAGTCAACCCTGCTTGGAAAGGAGAGATGTCCAGGCCTGTCAATCCATCCAGATAGTTGGAGTTCTTGTCCTTAAAAACAGAGGTTTCTAAATTTTAGATTTATACTCTTGACAAGGTGGAGCTGAGTCGTGCCAGGTGCCAGTTAGGACTCAGCAAAGTGTGCTGTGTTACTGATGAGGTGGGAAGAAGGAGGATGAGTCCAACATTTAGTAGAGATGAAGTTGTGAAACCGGGAAGCTTTCATGGTTGCAGCTGATACAGCATCAGGCTTCCAAAGTTGTTACCTGGTGTGGCTTTCACCATTGAATTGATATAATACCAGGCTGGGAGGCTTTCTCCTCACTCCAGGTGTCATCCAGTGTTACAGTTGCCAGGTCTTTAAACTGCAAAACCTCCACAACTCTCCTGTGCTTTGTCCACATAAACAGAGTTGTCCTCCTCCTGTCCTTGCTCAAGCTTGTTGCAAGATTAGAACTTCTCCAGATATAGTAGTTCTCCACTGGCCTAAGGTGGATACAGCTTAAGGTGGCTCTGGTGTGAGGTGGTCCTGCATCTCAGCACAGCAAGCCTGACTATTTTCCACAAGTGGTTTGTCTTCCCTTTCAGATGAAAGGGAGAAGAAAGGAATATAGTCACTCCCAATTCCGATCCCAAACCTTATGGGTTTTATCCTCTGATTTATGTAATTGTGGGTAAGATTTTGTCTGACTAGGTTATGCCAGCTGGATATATAAGGCTGTTGTCTGAAACAAATCCTCTCGCTTCTCTTTATCTTACTTTCTCAGGCAACTGAATAGTGGTCTGTATTGAGACTCAGGGCATATTATTTTCTGAGGGATTTCAAGGCTCCGTTCAGGTTTCAATTCTGTAAATGATGCAGCACTGCCCTGTTTGGTGTATGGCTTGTGAACAACTCAGAGCTGAGTTATCTAGACAGGTCCCTGTGGGTCGTCTCTGCATGGATAGGGCCTCAAGGTGATCCAAGGCTGGGTCACTTTTACAACCTTCTCTGAGCTGCCTGCATCACTAGACATTAGCAAAACTTGTTTGCACACTACGAACCAGATGATCCATACAATTCCACAGTTGCATGTGTTACAAAATGGCTCTGATCTGGAGAAGAGAGGAAAGATGTCTGCCCTTCCAGAGATTGTTCCATCTGTGGAAATGAACCTTTTAAAAAGGGCTGCTCCCTTTACTCAAGAGACACAGGTATGTGTGGCAGATCTAAAGATTTCCACCCTGTAGTCTGAGGCATGGAGGAATGGGTTAGGGAACACAGTGTGCAGTTTCTGGACTTTGACATTGGGCTTGCTTTTTAAATTTGGGGATATTCAATGAAGTATCTCCTCTGTTTAAGAGTACAAAATCTATTAGCGTTTGCTATTAGTAATATAAGTGTGTAATTTTGACAGTAATCTCAAAGGAATATTGTTAAGATACATTAAGGTTTATGAAATGCTTGGTTATTGATAAACTTTCTAGAACAGCCTATGGGAAAATAGATAAAGCTGTATGTTCCATCAAAGGACTGTATGTGGAATGTGCTGTTTGTTAAATTATGTGTAGGGACATACTTTTTAAAAATTTGAATTAAAATATTTAACAGTTCTCATTCACTGAAAATAATTTGAGAGAACTTGACTTCATAAAATTAACATGGCTTTTTTCTTTTTTTTTTTTCTTTTCAAGTAATGGAATTTACATAGTCTGCAATTTGGAAGTAATATATGCACATGACTTCAGCTTTTGCAAGTCACTTTTTAATGTTCTTGCAATAGTGGATAATGATCTGTGGAGTTCAGCCTGCAAGTTTAGCAGAGTGGGTTTTCTTTGCATCTAGCTACTGTTTAAGCTTTTGGTCCAGTGACTTTAAAACAGATGTGCATGGCTGTGTGACTCCCATATTTCACTTGAAGTACTTCTTAATTCTAGAGCTGCTGTGTCCTCTTAATTATACTGGAGGGTGAAAGGTATAATTCACATTCATTTTAATTTTATTGTTTTTTCAAAGACAAAATGAAAACTGTGGTATAAAATTGCTTTGCGTTTCTGCATGTGGCCTCTTGAGGGCAGTAGTCTTTCAGAGCTATAGAAAATTGAGACGACTTTTCAGTCAAAGCATGCCCCTTGTAATAATCATAATTATCCATTGGCAATGCAGGGGGATGCTAGAATTCATTGTGTCATTCAATCAATAAAAATGATATACTCAAAATTTTCAAGCCAGTTGTTCTTAAAAGTGTCATACAAGCATTTCTATTTGTGTTTCATTATGGTATAATCTGTATAACTGGACCATATGTTCTGCTAAAGCTAGACCTTCTGAAATTCTTCCAACTATACTAGAAATAAACAATAATAAATCTTTTTGTTTCATTGGAGACTGGGAAATTTCGTATGTCTTAGGACTGTAGAAATCTAAGGAAGTCATAGAGTCATAGAATCATAAAGTGGTAGGGGTTGGAAGGGACTTCTGGAGATCATCAAGTCCAATTCCCTTGGCAGTGTAGAAACACCTAGGGCAGGCCACACAGGAACAGATCCAGGCGGGTCTTGAAAGTCTCCAGAGAAGGAGACTCCACAACCTCTCTGGGCAGCCTGTTCCAGTGCCCTGTCACTCTCACAGTGAAGAAGTTTTTCCTCATGTTGAGATGGAACTTCCCGTGTTTCACCTTGCTACCATTACCTCTTGTCCTATCACAGGGCACAGCTGAAAAGAGACTGGCCCCTTCTGCTTGACA
>JANHGN010021220.1:40835-52239 GCA_024605025.1 Megaceryle maxima
CAGTCATGGACAAGTAATTGTCAAACAACATCACTATGTGTGATGGTATCAAAAGGTCAATGCTGACAAGTCAGAGCTGCTAAAATTCCCCTCTCAAATGTCCATTTTCTTTGTTACTAGAAAATGAATAAATTATGTTTTATGACTGTAGTTAACATCTCTAATAAAAATTTTAAAATGTAATATGTACACCTGGAGTTGCTGTGTATTTTAGATATATACAAGTTGATGAAGTAATTTTTGATATACAGTAGATCATCTGAATACATCTGGAGTTTGTTCTGATGCTGACGACAAAGGAACTGAGCTGGAGGAATGGACAAACAAAGAAGTGCCATATATTCCATACAAGTTGGCTACATTATATATCATCAAGGTAAAAAAATTCTCAGCATGTGCTCCCTCCTCCAAAAAAAGAACCAATGAGGAATTTACAACACAAAAAACCCCCTCCAATTAAGTGTATAATTTTTTAGTATGTATCAAATAAATTGCGATAATAGTTTTCATCATATGAATTCAAGTCACATGATCTTATTTTTTCTTATTCATGTTTGGAAGCCTGCACTTAAATTTTTAATATTGGCATAAAAATATAAGTATTAAAATAGAAATGCCATCCTAAGTTAAGATCAGATATTAAGCAGCTTAAATTTGCCTGTTCTAGGTCTAAAGATAAAAAGACACCCTTATAACTGTATATAAAAAAACCCCGTATCCTTTCCAATATATTTGTTATTAAGATTCTTGATTGTTAGAAGTGGCATTTGGCTTGTGAGATTTTATTGCTATTGCAATATTTCTGGTACCAATAGCTAGCAAAACTGTGGATTTACTGCTTTGCCAGTTTATTTTATATTGCACAATATAAATTTCATAATATAAACCATTTTGTCATTCTTATCAAAAGTTTAGCATTTGTACATGCACAAAGGACAACAACCAGCTACCACTTGAGAGAATGAGGCACAAGAGAGCTGTAGGCTGAATTTCCATGTATGGGAGACATGAAGAAAGTTCCTGTGTTGACAGAGGAATTAAAACTTTTTTGTAAAATTGATACCCCTCTAAATTTCAAAACTAATCTTGGACATGGAGTCAGTCTGATCAGGGAGTTGAAGCTGAAAGGAAATAACATATTGAGATCACTTTTGCAAGTGAGGGTGACATGAAAATAGAACACAGAATCATAGAATGGTTTGGGTTGGAAGGGACTTGTGAAGATAGTCTAGTACAACACCCCTGCCATAGGGGATTGTATTAACCATTTTTTCATAAAATCATAGAATCATAAAATAATTATGCATATGTGTGTGTATACATATATATACCTCCTAGTTTATTGGTTTTTTTTTTTTTTTTTTTTTATTCCATTAAATATGCTCTTGTACTCTTGTTTGTTTATTGTGCATAAAAAAAATTTCTATTGTGATTTCTGTGGTATAGGCTAAAGACACCTGAGATAGTTGTAAGAAACAAGTTCAAACACCTGAAGTAATCTAATTAAGACAACTTAGAGCTTAGTGAGTGATACAAGGGCTAAACCTATCTGGATCTTTTCAGTATTCTCCTAGAAGAGACTTTTCTTCTGTCTTAACCTCCTGATTGTGTCTCTTTAAAATTCCTCTACTTCTACAGTAGCATTTTTGATAGGGAATATGCTGCTTTGCTACCTTTAGATCATTTGAACTGTGACAGCATCACATAGTAAAGACATGCCACTCCTAAATTAACTGCTTGTAAATACAAAGTTGTAATTTTTCATCATAGATCAATGCTAACAACTATTTTAAAATAATGAAAAAATCAGCACAAAGCCAGTCTGAGATTTTTTAGTTTTCAGTTTTACATCAGCTGAGCTGCTCACTCTTAGCAGACTCTGCATCAAAATAATCTTAAATGGAGAGCTGAAACCAAGGAAAGCTCTGGAAAAGCTCTAGATTTTTATAATTTACATATAATCATGTTCATTGTTGATGTAATTCATCCAGTGGTAACTGTTTGCCTCATTTAGGACACACAAGTATCAGTGTTGTGTAATTGGACATTCCACCATCCAGATAAGTATGTCAAAGGAAAAGCAGACAGCAGAAGCTGGGATGGGAGATACTGGATTTTTCCTTGTGTGACTATTCTGAATTGGAGTAGAAACAAAATTAATAAAATTGAGTCATTTAGGATCCTGATGGAATTTTAAGCTTGAATGACTCATTTTCAAACAGGAAAAATGTCACTTCGCTGGCCCATTATGGATACCTGTGGTTTTATTAGTCGTGATAAAAGCCTATAGTACACCTTAGAGCTATATTAATTTTGCAGGTTTTCAAATTATTTTAATGGAATACAAAATAAAATTGAGTGTATTCTGTAACCAATTTATCTAATTCTTAAATGCAAAAATACAATCTTTTCCATTGCCTACTTTTTTCCAGTAATAAGCTTTACAATGCTTTTTCAAGAGCTTCAGAATAACTGTAATGACATTGTCTTCTGTATTCATATCACTACAGTAAAAAGGAACAGTTGAGGTTGCAATACTAGGAGAAAAAAAAAGAAAATCCATTTCCAGTCATATGTAGATTTTCATTCAATAACATAACATATTTTTTAGTTGTTGAAAAATCTGGCCTGCAATCCTATTGGTTATATATCTGTTTTCAAGATAAAACTCTTCACTGTGCTGTATGTGTCATTGTGAGAAAGGTACCTAAAAATTGTAACTGGAGATGCTGGTACTCTTGAGTTGATAATTTCCTTCATCTTCTACAGATTGTAAAACACATGCAGCAAATGCAAAACAAACATTTGAAGATAATCAGACAACTAGACAATATAAGGAAAGAAAACCAGGTAATTATGCTGGAGCATTAGCACTCTTGTTGTGACATACCATTTGTGAAAAGGACATGGAATTAAATCTGCTTTCTTCATTTACATCTGTATTCAGTACCCATTCTAGGTCTCCAGAGATAATGTCTTTGCATCTTTAAGTGTATTTGGTCTTGCAACTTTGTGAAATCTATTGATTTTTTGTTGGTGGTGGGTTTTTTTGTTGTCATTTCTTCTGTTTTGTTTTGCTTTTGTGTTTGGGGTTTTTTATTTGTTTGTTTGGTTTTGTTTTCATTTTTGTCATTGGCACAGTTGCAGAGATTTTTCTGAACTTTATTTGTTAGAAATGTTTCTCTTCAATGCCACCTTACTTTAACGACCGATGTCATGGTTAGAACATTTTCTTTTATTTAAGTTGTGCTTTTCAAGGCACAATTTTAAAGGACTGTGCCAAGCTGTACTATCTTCCCTCATTGCCAAAGAGGAAGGGTTTATGATCTCTTCCTCTGTGAATACTTTCTCTTGTATTTAGCATTTAGCTTTGCTTTAGCCCTGGCATATTTTGTCAGTATGGTTTAGAGAATAGCAGAATCCCTCCACCTGTAAAACCCTTTAAGGTTACAATGAGGATCCAGAGGTGCCAGTCCTGTGACCACAACCCCGCAATGCTCCACTTTATTTAGTGGAAGCATTTCTGCATTCTGTTAATAATTCTCCCAAACTATGAAATTATCCCTATCATCTTTGGCTACATGGTTCTGATACTTTTTCTTGTATCCATTGCTTCATTTTTCTCCTTACATATATTTTCCTTTTAAGACAGGTACTTATTTCTTGTACAGATGTATGTTTTCCATACAATCAAAAGGTTTTTTCTGGGTGCAGAGAGAGAAGAGATTCAGAAATTCCTCTGGAATCTCCAAGGGGAAGTGACTTCAAGCAAGCTTGAGAGTTCCCTGTGTGTAGTGTACAAAGGCTTATTATCCTTTGTCAGGGAACAAGACTTTGTCTTACTCTCAGGTTATTGCATCTGCGCAAGTGTTGCAATATCTGTGTAAATTCAATTCTGTGCTTCAGCAGGAAGGTAACCCTTGCATAGTCACATCTGACACTTTCAAGTGACTCTGCAGATCACTAGGGGAAGAGAGAGATAGAAACAGGAAGACACATGTACAGTAAGAAAGAATTGCCAGGGAACACAGATGAAAACACAGAGACTGTAATGATGTTATGTGTTATTATTTAAAATCTCTGAAATAAAAATAATTCTGAGAAACACTGGAAATACCTGTGATTTTGAAGTTTCTGATTTGTTTGTAATTCTCATAAAATTTTATTATCTTTTTGTAGATACTTCCTGTTTCTGAGAGTTATTTTTTGTTCTACTTATAATTCCCGGTTGGTTTCTAGGTTTTTTCTGAGCAAAGTTTAATTTCTTTAAAATTGCTTAGCTATGCTTAGAGTGAATTCATTCAGATCACTTCTCTAAAAGGCTTTTTTTTTTTTTTTAACTTCTGCATAAAACCAAAACCAAATTATTTTGGCAGCACGTTTTGCTCAAAATCTGCAGTGGGTGAAAATACAAACCTCCTGTGATCAATAAGATGTTTGCAGACAATAAAAAGCATTGAAGAAACAGAACCAAGTATTATCTGTTCTCTTTGACTTGGCTTTTGTGTTTTCACTCACTATTCAAGTTATCAATAATCTTCTGTAATACAGGAACAGACTGTAACGACTATAAAGAAACATTATGGAGAGAAAATGAGGACTCTGAAGTCCCAATTCAAAGCTTACCGAGAGCTGATGGACAAGAGCAACATACACTGGCAAGATACAGTTAAGGTATCAAGAAATACAAATTTTACATAGGGGTAAAAATGTCAGGTACTTCCAAAGGTTACAGAAACAGATTGTGTAAGTAACATTTTCTTCTTAGGGACAGATAGTCAAATGAAGACATACAGTTTGTGAAATTAATACAAACCTATGTCTGTCTCCTTCTGGAGATGAATAAAACCTTACACAGAACGTTTCCAAAACAGACTTCATAGCTTGGCCTGTCTTCATGCCCCTAGTGAAAACTCAATGTGGGATTCTCCTGTACTGTCTGTGCTTACACACTTGACAATATATTTGTTTTTATGAAAAGAATGTGTAAATATTCACAGAATATATAGAATGTGTAATGTATTTCTGGTGATGAACAGATAATGTTTATCCTGATCCTCCTTGCTATAGGAAAGGTTCCGTATGTGGACACCTTTAGGGAAGGCCTTTAGAATCATATCACCCCTGGTCACATTGCAATCTGAGCCACTGCAAATTGGTCAATTTTTAGGTTTTTTTTGTGCAAGATGCCCAGGATTTAACAACTCGGTCCAAATGCTATGGCTTCTCAACATATGAAACAAAACCCCCCAGACTATTGGTCTTTTTGAAAAATGAAGCACTGGTACAGAAATTGTAATCCTTTTTGCCTTATTCTACTACATCCAGAGCCTGAGGGAAAGAAACAGACAGCTGGTCCAAGAGAAAGATGAGCTTCTTCACCAAATGAAGCAACAAACAGAGAAATGGGAAGATGAAAAGGTAGACAAAATGTTTTCTTTTTGGAAAAATAAAAGTTTTCTTTCTGCTGTTCTGTTCTCATTATCATTTTCAGTCTGTGCTGTTTCCAGGTGTCTAAGGGACATGGAAACTGCACTGTCTGCCTTTTGATATGTACATCTAAACAAGCTAAGATTGAATTGCTATTTACCTGCCTTCCTTTTCTTTTTCTTTTTCTTTTTTTTTTTTTTTCAGAGAAAACAAGTAGTTTTTCATCCTTTAAACACCAATGATGACAATTAAATACAATATTTTTCATACCGTACTACTCTTTCCACTAAAAAATATTGGATTGTCAATTCTTTATAGCATTTCACCTTTCATGTCATTTGAAGAATTTTAAAACAACAGTAGAGCACACTGAGTATTTTTTATTTAGCACTTAAGATTAAAAATCAACAAAGGGTTCACCTCATCTAAGCTACTACACTACTGTAATGCAACTGTCTGACCTAGTAGCAAAACTACCTCACTGGTAGTTCCCAGAAAAGACAAATGTGCTCAGGTTTTCTGAATTTCTGTGTAATAACGCAGCTCCAGTTTACTAAAGATCTGAGATGGCTGCAGAAGTGGAAAAAGAGAGAAATTTGCTCATTTTTTATAGATATCTGTGGGCATGCCCTGATACTTGTTATTTTCTGTGTCGTGTTCTTTTTCACCTAAGATGTGCAAGTATTTCATAATTTTTCAAACCTCCAATGTTGCTTTAAAACAATTTTCATTGCACTACAAGATGTATTCAGGGAGATCTTAGCTAACCTTGGGGTATAGAGGGGTCTGGAGTGGGGAGGGCAAGTCTCAGAGTCAAATTATCTTCTGCATTTATGAATGCAGATTTCTATGTGATTTCTGAGTGAAGATCTCAGGAAAGAAGTGTTGATTTGTTGTTTTGATTTCGGTTTTTTGTTTGGTTGGTTTGTTTGTTTGGTTGGGTTTTTGTTGGTTGGGTTTTTTTGGTTGGGTTTTTTGTTTGTTTGGTTGTTTTTTTTCAAATGATGTTAGCACCACATTCTGTAAGTTTTACATAGCACCAGTATTTAAAACTAAGGGTTTGTCTTTTCAAACACTTTCAAAAATATTGTCAGGCTTTAGGGCTGTTTGCTAAACCTATAACAGATGGTCATTGTTAACCCCTGTCCCTCCCCAAAGGGGAAGAGAAAGGAAATAAGAAGAGAGACCTATGCAACTAGAAAGGAAAGCTAGAAGAGCTTTAATGAAAATAATAACAGTTAAATTAAATATATATAAATATATACAAAACCAGTATCCTGCTGTGGAACAGGCACTGAGGAAGTCCTAGACTGGACTCAGCAGCAAATGGGAACCAGATTCAGGAGCTGGATTCTGGACCTTGATTCAGAAACTCACAGATTGGGATCAAAAGTGAAACAGAGTTGTCCTCGGATGCTGGCCATTGAAGAAGGGACCTTGACCCTTGTGATCCCTCAGCTTTATATTGAATATGACATATATTGGTCATTGGTCTTTGGTCAGTTTAGGGTCACCTGTCCTGTCTGCTCCTCCCCACAGGTGAAGCTTTTTACTTTCTGCACTCCCCAGCATGGTACACAAGATTTAACAGTGGTCTTGGTCTGCACACCAATCCTTGGCAGTAACTGTGACCATCGAGTGTTATCACTGCTAGAAGTAGACCCTGTCTGCAAAAATATGCCATTAATTTGAGGAAGTGCAGTTAATTAGAAGAGAGATGAAAAGTAAACTCACTGAACAGAATTAGTTCTGTTCAAGGTCAAACCATGACAAATATCTACTGTAATAATACCCTATTCCTGATTGATAAACTGAAACATCATGGAGCTTACAAAACCTTTAAGCTAATTTTTATATATCAAGGAAATGTAACAAAATATTATAATAAATAAGTGATGGAGATGAAATTGTTCTAAGGCTTGTAGGAAGAAGGAATGCCTTCTTCCAGACCAAACAATGCTGGTAAGATTTGATATAGTCAACCTTTTCTTCAGGACTTCCTTAGGACTGTACTTCCAAAATCTTTTGTTCTTCAACTGGTTTTTTTTCTCTTCTTTCACTACAGTTATGTGGGCAAATGCTAAAGACAACATAAACATAGGATGATAGAATCATAGATTGTTTTGGGTTGGAAGGGACCTTGAAAAGTCATCTTGTTCCACCCCCTTGTAGTTAGCAGGAGCATCTTCCACTAGAGCAGGTTGCTCAGAGACCTGACCTCCAATGTTTCCAGAGATGAGACATTTACCACCTCTCTGGGCAACATGTTTCACATGCTGGACATGGCACATCTTGGTACAGGTTCTTGTGAAAACATTAGTCTGAGCAGCCTGTGGTTTATTTCTGTATTTTTTTTTCCTAGTAACAGCCAATTACTGACCTGCAGCCCATTTGTGTAGTCTGTGCCTGTAAGTGGTGACATTAATTCACTATTATTGATTATTCTCACCAAGAAAATATAATGGAAACTGGTAACACTGAATTCCTGTTATCTTCTTGTCTTGCAGGTCTGGATTCTAGAAAATTTGAGTAAAAATCTAGATTATCTTTATACACAGCACACACTGAGTGAGTTTTGTATTTCAGTTTTTTGACCTCTCTGTTTTCTTTCCTGCTTGTCTTTCTGTTTACATGGTGAATACCAGCTGAAATTAATATAAGCTTTACCATTGCAGTGTTATGTCACAGATGGAATGATAAAGGAATGTTGAAGCCACAAATAATGTCTGTTATGACTCCAAACTGCTTAGCTTAACTGGCTTATTAAAGTTACCATCAGTTTTGAGTAGGTTTATTTTAGCATTTGTAGCTTTCCCTTTAGAACTCTAAACCAAAACAAAGCATGACCTCTACAATTTATTTATTTTTTTAATAAATGAATATTTTTATTATTATTATCACAATTTATTAGTTCATTATAAATTCTTGATTGCTAAAGGCAGATTATTTGGTCTGCCTAGACAACATTCTAGCAACTGCAGATTAGGACTGCTTGAGTTGTTTTCATGTGTTTTTCCTATTGTTTTAAAATCAGCTTTGCAGGATCTTCATGACATCAGTCTAAATGTGGAAAGAGTGCGTGACCTTATGAATTTCCAGATAAAAATTCTTCAGCAAAAGTCTGAAAAGACAGAAGGAGAAAAAACAGCTATGTCAGAGATTGTAGAAATAAAACCAGAAAAAGTAAGCACAAAAATTGAAGTGTTACTTTAATTACTTAGGATTATTGTAAGTATTTTAAAGGCAATAAGGCTGATTATAGCAAAGGCTGAAGTAAACCATGGGACTAATTGATAGTAAAAACTATGTGCAAATATATATATTGCTTGAGATGATAAATTGGTGATGAATCACTAAAACACCACAGTAATGAAACAAATTCTTATTGTCCTCTATTCACGTATAGTTCTCCTTATAATATTGGATAGGATAAACTTTGCTACAAAACTTTTTAAAGATCTGCTTCTTAGAATTATCAAAACCATGTTATGAATACTGGAACCAAGCAGCCCTTCTTATTCAGTATTTCTTTTGCTTATCTCCTTTTTGACTCTACCTTGCTCATTAAAATCTTGGCAATTTTACATGAAAGAGATAAAAATTTAGATTGTAGCCTAGTGTATCAAAGTTATCTTTGTTGCCTTCCAGTTAGCTAATGAAGAAGGGGTACCAGAATGGTCAATGGAAAAGATATATCTTTGGCAAGCACTCACCATGCTGCAAAAGACACAGGAATCTTTACAGAAACGAGAGAGAGAAGTCACTGAGTTCCTACAAAGTGAAAGAAGATATAACAAGGCAATCAAACCTCAAATCACAGTGTTAATGTTCTTGAAAACTCTTGTCAAAAAGGTAAGAACTCAGTTACTGCAAAGATGAAAAATGATTTATTGGATTTTCTAAAAAGTTCAATAAGGAAAAAAGTGCAATTTTGTTTATTATTCTTACTGTCTTAAAAAAATGGAAAAGTTATTGTGTCTACATTGTTTTAAAGGCTACAGGTGAGATTTTCAGAATAACACATGGAATTAAAGAACCATAAATACCCATTGACAATCAGCCTACAGAAAATTTATTAGACTAACTTGTACCTTTAGTAATTTGCTTTATTTTAAAAGATAAATTAGTGAAGCATGAGAATTCTATAGTAGAAAAAAACCCATGTTTTTCTATCCTTCCAATTGTTATGTGAACAAAATTAATTACAAACAGAAGTGACAGCTTGAAAGGAAATATCTAATTTTTGATCCATGGTAGGTTCACACCATATATTGTGATGTTCCTGAAGCACAACAGTACGTCAGTCAACTTGTCAGGAAGAATGAGGATGAAAGGGCTGATCAGGAAGAAGCTTTTGATAATGCTCAGACAGACATTCTGTCCTATGAAGTATTTAATGAAAATGAACCTATGGATGACAAAAGGTATATTGGATAACTAATAAAGTAAAGATAGATATAATACAGAAAAATAATTAGCTGTTTTCACAGAGAGAAACTATATTTGAAAGTATGCTATTATAATTTTCATGCATGGCTAAGGGGAAAAAAATCAAGCTACAGTCTACATTAATATTAAGAAAGACATGACAGAACTTAAAAACATGAGCTACAAAAAGCTGGAAAACATTTTTGTTTAACTGGCTTATACAAGTTTTATCCAGTGTATTATAAAACATGCTGAAATAAGCTTTTTTGACAAAGCAGTGCTACATCAACATCTTTTTCTTCCTACTTCTTTACAGAATGTCTCTTCCTCATATTTTGGGTAATTGCATCTCTTTTGTGGTTTAATGGCTTAAGTAACTGGTGGATTACAATTTTTTTTTTCCTTTTTTTTTTTTCTTGAATGACAGGACACAGGTCTCAATGAAGCTTTTCAGAAATATTGGGAAAGCAAAATCTGATTTAGAATATGTTGAAACAGAGAAAATTGTGTTAGACTGTATCCGGACAGGGCAAATTCCCAAGTGGATTAAAAGAGATTTTCTTTATGTAGCCTTGACAGGTAAGAAATCCTCTTGTCAAATCAGGGAAGCTTAATTATCCTCAGCTAACTCAGTTCTGAATATAGGAAAAATCAGTACAGCAATAAAAGGTGTTTAGATACATGCTGCTACTATGCCATAAGGTATCCCATGAAAAATTTTCAGTTATGTGCATTTTAATGAAATACTATATGAATTCTAGGTGATGGCTTTTAAACATATAGCTTACACATTTATACCCCACTGGTCATCTTTTCTTTCATATCTTTGTCATTTTGAAAATCAGATGTCTTTCATATATTGTGTCTAAATGTCTCAGTGGCTGTCCAAGGTAAATATTGACAGAATCCACTCAGATTTGACAGCTATTCACTAAATGCAACTGCAGAATTCAGAAGGGAGTAACTTTTTTTGAAGAAAACTTCACAATACCCATTGCATGAGAGGACTAGTAGAAAAACTTTTTCAAATATTTGTCTTGCTTTTCCTATGATTCTGTAACACATAACCTGGTTTTGGTGATTTTGGCAGGGAAAGGAAGGTGGTTGTGAACTTATATTTGAGAGAATGAGTATTTCTAAATTACAAGATTTACTGTGTTATATGTTTAATTTATGTAACTATATAATTACTGGAACTCCCTAGAAGACCCTATGGCATGCTCTGAGGAAACAGAGCCACCATCCAGAGGAACTTAGGCAGAAGTCTAAAATGGAAATCAAGGTAATGTATTATATCATCCCATATAGTTTTAAAGAAGGTAGTAAAAAATACCCTCCTTTTTATAAATATTCTCCAGGGATTTGAGATTTATTTTGACTTATATCCTGTGATGTCTGTATGTGCATCTTTTTCCAAAATTCAAATTTCAAAGGGAATTACACACAAAGATCTGCAGTTACATACCTGTAGCCCCTAGTGACATTTATATTTAACAATAACATAGCTTTGCTAACTTGTGAATTATATGGCCACACCTTTCTGTGT